>SNQJ01S0201203.1:0-16888 GCA_010110895.2 Picea sitchensis | reverse complement strand
TCATATAACAGTACCAAATATCCTTGTTTAAATGTTTTTCTCTTGATATGTCTTTCATGGTAAGCCTTTTCTCGTTCTTTTTGTACCTGCTGATGAAATCCTGCAATAAAGTTGTCTTCCTCTAATTCTATCAACTGTGCAAGCCTGTATTGAACAGCACAAGTGTCATCCATACCTGTATATGTTCCAATTCATAAACTAGGAACCAAATATTCCATAGGTACCACTTCTTCCAAGCCATAAACTAACTTAAAGGGAGTCTGCGTTGTTAACTTTTTGCAAGTACTTCAATAAGCCCATAACATTGCTAGAATTCTTAAATCCCAATCATCTATGTTAACACTGCAAATCTTGGTCAGCATTGTCTCCAAGATCTTATTGAAAGCTTCAATTGTACCATTCACCTGTGGGTGGTATGGTGTTCTCTTCTGATGGTGAACTTCGAACTCCTAAGTCAAGGCTTCAATGGTTTTGTTGATGAAGTGTGTGCCTTTATCACTCATAAGGATCTTTGGGCATCCAAATATGGTTATGATATCATCAAAGATGAATCACACAGTTGTAGTTGCACTATAGTCCTTAACTACTCTTGCTTCTGCAAATCTAGTCAAATATTATGTGGCAATGATGATGTATCGATCTCCTGTACGCCTTCCTGGTGGGTTGATAGGTCCCAAAAAGTCAATAGCCCATTTCTCAAAGGCATGTAAAGTTAGGTGAGGTGCTAAAAAATTTTTGTCCCGTCTAGAAGGCTTCCCTATCCTTTGGCATACACCGCAAGATTTGTAGTATTCCTTAGCATCCTTATGTAAAGTGGGACACCAGAAGCCAATTCTGAGAACCTTATGCGTTGTTGCTTTCCCTGCATAATGTCCTCTTGCAATGCCTTCATGTGCTTCTTCTATAATCAATGGTCTTTATGCCTCCATAACGCATCTCCTAAAGATATCATATGGTCCCATCTTATATAACTGTCTAACTATAAGTTGAAAATCCGTAGCATGGACTACCAACTATTTCTTATGAATGGTTGTATATTCGCGAGGTGCCATTCCTGTGGACATGAACTGGACTATCTCGGCGAAGTTATCATTGACTTTCTTGATGGCCAACAACTATGCATCTAGTAGTGTTTCATCCAAACTGGTAGGTTCCTCTCCATGTTCTAACCTGGATAAGTGGTCAAGTCCCTTATTCATTCTCCCTGGCTTGACCACAATCTCAAAATAATATTCCTGGAATAATAATAGCCATCTGCATATTCTTCCCCCTAACACTAGCTTGTCGACTAAGTATTTAAATGCAGAATTATTAGTAAACATCTTAAAATGTCCTCCCAACAAGTAGTGTCTAAACTTCTGTAGCATGTATACCATAGCTAAGCCTTCCCTTTCAGTGGTAGTATAATTTATTTTAGATGTAGAAAGATTCTTGCTCGCAAAGGCTATAGGGTAGTCAATATCTCCTGCACCTGGTTGTGCTAAAAATACTCCTAATGCAATGGATGAAGCATCGACATGAACGTTGAATTCCTTACTCCAATCTGGGAAAATCAAAATAGGCACAGTGACCATTTTCTGCTTTAGTGTGTCGAAGCTCTGTTGGCATTCCTCTTTCCATTAAAACTTATTATCTTTCTTTAATAGTTTCTCCATATGTGTTGTTATCCGTGTGTATCCCTTAATGAACTTTTTGTAGTATCCAGTGTGTCCCAATGCAGTGCGCATCTGTCTAACTGAAGTAGGAGGAGGTAGATCAACAATGATAGAAATCTTGGACGGATCTACCAACAACCCTTGTTTACATACAATGTGTCCTAACAACACTCCAAAAGGTGAAAATAAAATACACTTTTTCAGATTCAGGGAAATCTAACATTGCCTATACTTATCTAACATTAATATCAAACATTCAATATGATTTTTCAGTAGGCTAAAAAAGGTCCAATCATCAAAGTATGCCTCTAAAAACTTATGTAAAAAATCCTTAAATGCTTCGACCACCACCCTGGAAAAGATGGTTGGTGCATTATTCAAACCAAAAGGCATCACAGTGTACTGAAAAGAGCCCCATTCTATTGCAAATGTGGTCTTATGTCTGTCCTCCTTAGCAATTCTAATCTGGTGATAGCCTGAAAATCCATCTGTAAATGAATAGACTTCCTATCCTCCTACATTATCTAGGACCTCATCAGTAAAAGGTGTAGGAAATGGATCATGTAAACATGGATCATTCAGTTTCCTTAGATCTACATAGATTATGATTTCTCCTGACTTCTTATCTTGGACCACCATAGGGTTGATCCATTCAGATTATTCAACAGGTTCTATGATTCCTGCTTCCAGCATTCTGTCTAATTCAATCTTAACCTTTTGCTTGTACTTGGGATTCAGTCTATAAGGTCTTTGCTTGACAGGCCTTGCATCTGGTTTCAAAGGAATCTTCATTTTTTCCATGGGCCCTTTAATTCCTTTCATGTCTGTGAACTTGGTTGGAACCAAGTCCTGATACTCATGCAGTAGTTCTGTAATTGTATCAATAGTAGCATCATCCTAATAGTCTCCAACATTTGCCAACTTAGAGGTTTTCTCAGTTCTAATATTAACCTTATTAATTTTAATAGGCTTCCCAATAAAAGGTAATTCGATCCATGGCCCTTCTATGTCTCTCTGACCTTTAGTATCTGCAATTTTTACATCCCTAGGGTCATCATCCTCATCAGCATTAATATTATAACAACCCTGTAACTTCTGAAGGGGCACAGTCCATTCATATTCTTCTTGATCAAGAGGGGGGTTAGGTGCCTCTTCAAAGACCTTTTGTCTTGCAATTTGTAAAGCCTAATCTACTTTAGGGTACTAAATTTCAAATAGGAACGTAGTTATAAAGTTTTGGGTCATTCCATACCAATCTGTAGTGATGAGGCGTAGTTCTGCTTGAAGATACCAGTTGATAGGCGTAGTATCCAAAGTGTTAATGAACTTATGTACCCACTGTTCTTTAGGAATGTTGCTCTAGGCTTCCTCACAACTTCGCACATGTCTCTTGGGAGAAATCTAACCTGTGTATCGAAATTTTCAACCTTCAGCTCAGTCTGAAAAGTGCACTGTCATCAAGGTGTGACATTGTACCCATTCTGCGATGTTCTTCTTGTGTGTTCCCCACCATCTAGATGGTGTTTCTTTCAAGGCTTCATCTAGTGCTAACAACCTCTCTTGTACTGGTACAATTCCTTCAAATTCAACTAGAAATGTCTCTAAATGATTCAAGCCATCAAATGTAGGAAGATTACTTACTTTTGTGCCAATCCAACGACCTGCCTTGGTCAATCTGGCACACCTCCGCATAAAGACTTCATACATTTTGTTCTACCAATTTTCCAATGCTTCTTTTGAATCTGATGAGAATGCACTTTCACTTCGCCAACTTAGATTTCCATCTGATGTAGGATTAATGTAATCATGTTGTCATGTTGTCAGTTTATAGATTTTTTCTAGATCATAGGCGTGGTCTTCTTCTCTTATTGATTTTGTGTATCTATGACCTTCATTAGGATCAAGAGGTGAAATGACTTTAATTCCATCACCTTCAAATGTCATTCTTCTCTTTTTTAGGTCAACAACAGTCGAATTGTTGAAAGCCCAATCAATTCCTAACAATGTTGGGTAGGGGCAGCTATCATCAACAATCTCAATCACTTCGAAATCTGTAAATGTCCTCACTCCGTCGATGTCCATAGGGACATTCTCTAGTCTTCCAAAGGGGCTCACCGCCTGTTGATTAGCCATCATGAGCCTAATAGGAGAGTAAATCAACTTAGGTTTTCCCATCAATTCCCAAGTATTCTTCGTCATAACATTTACTTCTGATCCCAAGTCGAGGGCCACATAGTCTATGTCGTAGTCTCCAATCTGAGCACTAAGGTGTAGTTCCTTGCTTGTCCTCCTTTTCTTAGATACTTGATTCACATATCTACTTAACAGAGGATCTATTCTCCCAATTTTGTACTGTATTATTAAGTGTTGTAGATCCTGCACAACTTTTTCATCTTTAATCAAATTAATACAAGTATACAAGAATTCCATAAGATTTCTTACCTATTTTCCTTGTCTAGCTAGGGAATACTGGTCAAATGTTGGAGGCATTTCACATTCCCTTACTTCTGGTGGTGCCCTATATGAAGAAGCATGTTCTCCTACAAATTCTCTTCTTGCTTCTTCAAAGGTATGCATTTCTTTCCTTGTATCAAACAATTGTGTCTTATCTACAGATTTTTTCATCCCTGATCCATCTGTAATGTTGCATGGGGTCACCCTGTCTTCTCTTGTGATAGTGCCTCCTCTATTAATAACAGCGACTCTAGGATCATCACCGTGAGGTTCAGTTGATATTAGTTGTACTTGTTGGTTTCCACCTCGTCTTTCCTAAAGTTTAGCTAACAATACGGTACAGTCTTCAATGACATGGTCAAATGAATTATAGTAGTTGCAAGTAGTACAAGGGTTCTGACAATCCCTTGCCAAATTTCCTGGCTAGGCATAGTTATAGAAAATGATCTGACCTAGACCTTGACCCATTCCTCCTCCTCGTCCTCTTCCTCTGAATCCACCACGAGGGTTGAAGTTTCCTCTTCCTGGGGAATTGAACTGCACAGAATTTCCTTCTGACTGTAATTCTCCTTGAATCCTATATGTATCCCTTGACCTTCCATGCATGAGATCATAAGCCCTACAGTCCTTCTCATCATGCCCTATAGATTTACAAAATGTGCAATAAATATTGGTAGGTGTCTAGAAATATTTATGCATATAATAACATTCACCAGGGCGATGTCTATTTCCACATACCTCACACCATGGTAGAGTATCTTGCTTCAAAGGGTTAGGTGCTCGAGAGGCCAAGCTTTCATTAAATAAAGGACAGTGATTGTTTTCATGGCCCTCTGCTTTATATCAATACGGATATCTTCTCTTTTCTCCTTTCCTTTTTCCTTCTTCATATCTTCAACATGTAAAGATAGCTTCATTGAATTGATTTAGAATTTGGCTCATGCACAGATGGATTTCTCCCTACGAGTTGCTTCTAGTTTCATGGTGATATCTAATGCCTCAACCTACAATGTGACCTTTTGTTGCATAGGAGGAACTCTAATGTGTGGAAGGAGAGAAGTGATGAACCATTATTTTTCTTTCGTCTACGGGATCACAGCTTAAGCGACTGTCAGTGCAAGCTCTTACATCGAAACTCCAAACGGGTTGGAGTCCTGCTTTTTCTTAGTTCCCTTACGCCCGTATTACTTTGTGACCTAGAGCTTAAGGCTTTGGCAGATTCTACACTCAGCAGTCTTAATGTCATTCAATGGTTTAGGTTAAATACAGGTCCTTAAACAAACTTCATATACCATCTCGGTGTCACGGTCCCTGGTGAGTACCAAGTCTCTTAATAGCTTCAAGCTGGGTGAATTTCTTAATGCTCCATACATATTTTCATAAGAACCAGTGTTGGTTAGTATCTTTAGATCCATCTCCTCTAAAAAATAGGTAACCTCATTTCATCTTCCAGCCGGACTTTCCTTGGTTTATTGATGCGTTACTAAACTACTTGTAGCGATTACTTTGAGTACTTTCATTACTCTGATTTATTAGCTCTTAATGTTGCCCCAAAAAGCGGAGTAATAATACTTGCACTTCGACGATGGTAGCGGTACACAAGGTTTAGTTCTCCTGATTCTCGATCTCTTCCTCTACTTGAATACTATGAATTCTCTTCGTTTGTTAGATTTGTTTCTTCTCCACTGTCGAATCCCTCATCTCTGTAATTATTCTTAAAAAGGTTCGCAAGAGGAACCTCTCCGAACAGTCTCCCACTAGGTATTATTGACGCTTTGTGTGGATTTGTCTTTAAATGAATTCTTGAACATTAGCTTTAAAATCTGATTGATTACTATATTTTCAAGATATTCTTATCATGTAATAACATCTTAATATTCAACTTCAAAAAAAGTGTAGAAACTTTCCTATAGGTCCCTTGAAGAAATACCTCCTTGCTTGACGTATGATTCCGCCCATGTCAATGATAAACTCAGTAATGTACCCTCAATAGTGCTATCAAACCGAGAGATCTCATCTAGACGCAGTGTTATCAACTCTCTTGACTTTGTTGATCAATACGTTGTCCAAAATACGAATTGAGTCAGATCTGATTTCAAACTGTGTATCTTCTAATCTGGCTAACCTCTCGTATAACTCCTTATGAACTATTGTAAAGAAAATTTGCGTTAGTAAAGATGTACCTCCCCAACCGATTCTTTTGTACTAATGATAGGGTTCTTTTTGAGAATCACGGTGAAGTCCAGCAAGTATTCTATCCGATTCACGAATTTTGTCTTTGGTAGAAACCACCTTGAGCGTTTCCCTCAAAAGAAATATCACCGATTCTTAGCAGCGGAACATTTTGAGTACAGTGATTAAGGTTCAACTCAGCTTAGCAAACCTAACTACTAGCCCTTTTGGCAACACCTGCGGCAGATGAAGTCACGAAGTAGCTTGGCGAGTTTGCGGGACCGCAGTGTCTACAACCAAAGGAAATAAAAAGTGAATACAAGACAACAACGCAAAAAAATATAGATATTCTTTACCACCCTTAAACTACTTCGCAAGTTATTACTCAGATCTATCACAACAATGCAAATAACAACATATCAAATGACAAATAACACAGCATCAACCACAAAGACAACAAGATATGCGTGGTTCACCCTCTCCCTGGGGCTACATCCACATAAATGTGTTTTATAATATATTAATATGAAAAATATAGTTCTATCGTGCACTTAGGCTGCGGACCTCTCTCTCGTTTCTATTTCTCCCCTCCACCGCACACCTAGCTGCAGGATTGTTCTTCACACTCAACTGAAGATCCATAATAAAATAATGCTTTACAACCACAACACTTCTATCTCAATATTGCTCTCATCTATGATACTAGTAACAACCCTCTCAACTCTTTTAGACCTTTATTTATACATTACATGACTCTTGGACAACCCTAGACCGAAGTGGGTGTATCAAAACCCTAGATATCAAAACTACAGGTCCACTTGACCCATATTTTAAGGGCTTCACCAACTTGTTCTTCCTTCTTTTCATAAGGTGCTCAAACACCCGTTGGTGTCTTCTTTAAAACGTTGAGTTGTCCATGGTCATTATTTGATTCTTTATTTTCCTTGATCTTCTCTTCCTTGATTTTTTTTCCTTACTTCATTCCTTCTTTTTTGCTTCTTTAACCACTTGACCCTTCCTCGGCTTGTGTACCTTCCAGCACCGCCGTTGCTGTCTTTCTTCTTTCCTTAATCTTAGCTTTCTTCCTTAATAGATAGCAAGGGCCAACAATCTCCTACATGTCAATTTTATTCATCCCATCTCAGATAGTAAGTGGGTATATTCGTTGGTCATTGTTCCTAAGAAGAATAGAAAGTGGAGGATTTGTGTGGACTTTAGAGAGATTAATAAGGCTACCTTTAGAGACTATTTTCCCTTACCTTTCATAGATCGTTATTTGGAGCACTTTGTCGAAGAGGTATTTTTCCTTCTTGGATGGGTTCATTGGTTACAACAATATCCAAATTGCACCAAAGGATCAAGAGAAGACCACATTTACTTGTCCTTGGGTACTTATTTATAAAGTTAGCTGCTTTTGGTTTGTGTAATTTCCCTACCACCTTTCAAAGGGATATCATGGCCATCTTTTCTAACTTGACCCATGACTCTGTGGACGTCTATATGGATGACTTCATAGTATATGGAGATGATTTCCAATAAGACTTAAACAACATAGATCAAGTATTGATCAGGTGTATAGATACCAGAACATTTCCCTTTAGTCATGAAAAATCTAGAATGATTCTCATTGAAGGAATTGTTTTAGGACACCATCATATTCTAGCATCAGGATACAGGTGGATCCTTATGATATTGAAATTATTTCTCGAATTAGAACCCCTATTTCCCAGAAAGAGGTTAGAAGCTTCTTAGGACATGCTGGATGTTATAGGAGATTCATTGAAAATTTCACAAGATTGGTTGCTAGTGTTCAAATTCTTAGCAAAGGATGTTGAATTCCATTGGGATTCTCAATTTCAAGTTGCTTTTGAGTTGTTAAAACAAAAAATTTCAACTGCTCCTATTTTGAGAGAGACCCAGTTGGTCCCTTTCCTTTCATATTTGTATGGATGCCTCAGATATAGATATAGGGGTTGTTTTGGGCCAAAGATAAAATAAAGTCCCATATGCTATCTATTTTGTCAATAAAAGCCTTTCTCCTACCAAGCTAAACTACGGTGTAAATGAAAAAGAATTATTAGCGTGGTTATACCATCGATAAATTTAGACATTATATAACTAGATATGAAGTCTTTATACAGACTGATCACTCATCTATTAGGATTCTAATGAATAAACCTGTTACAAATCCTAGAGTTACAAGATGGATGCTCACGCTACAAAGGAATTCAATATTACTATCCTAGATATGCCCGGGAGAGAATTTTGTTGTTGATTTTATGTCTAGACTCATTCATACAGGAAATAATGCACCAGTTGATGATAATTTTCCCAATGAAAACTTGTTTTCTATTTCTAATTATGTGTTATGGTTTGCAAATGTATCCAATTATCTAGTATAGGAAAATTACCTCAAAACATTTTTGCACGAGAGAAGCATAAAATTATAAAATTAAGTGCTAATTACATGTGGCATGATGATTGTTTATACCACACTTTGGATGAATTGATGATGATTATGTGGGAAGATGATATGCATGAAATTCTAATATATTGTCACAATGAGCCATGTGGTGGGCATTTTTCTTATAAAAGGACTGCATATAAAATATTGCAATCAATCTATTATTGGCCAACCATTTTTTAAATATGCAGGAAGTACATTGGCTAGTTGTGATGATTGTCAAAGGATGGGAAAGAAAATTTCAGTCGATGAAATTCCACTTCAAACACAGGTATTGATCAAACCTTTTGAAAAATGGGCATTAGATTTTGTAGTAATATCTCCCATGTCTAAAAAGAAAAGGTACATATTGGGTTGTACAGATTATGTGAAAAAATGGGTAGAGGATAAATATTTGTGATACACTAATGAGGAAATTTGTTGTTGATTTCTATTTGAAGAGATATTTACCCATTTAGTTGTCCCTGGATAGATAGTAATAGATCATGGGAGTTAGTTCACTTCCAAGTTGGTCAAATCCATCACATAACAATATCATATTAAGCATCGAAAATCTACACCCTATCACCCCCAAACAAATGGACCGGTGGAGTCTACTAATAAGGTGATAGAAGACATTATCACAAAGACAGTTCAATTGCACCATAAAGACTAGGATGATAAGTTGCCTGAAGCCTTATGGGCCTACAAAAAAACTTGGAGAAACACAATGGAGTGTACCCCTTATGGTGGTGTATGGGAAGTAGGTTTTTTCTTCCCATATAATTTCAAGAAGGCCTTTAGAACAACCATGCAATTGGGAATGGACCTAGATAAGGCACATAAACAAAGGGTAATGCAATTGAATGAACTTGATAATATCAGGTAGGATGCTCTTTAGAGAACCACACTCATTCAATATCAAAGGGATAAATGGCATGATAAATGTATTAATAAAAATTCCTTTTTATCTAGGTGACTAGGCCTTGTTGTATGATAGTAGATTTAAAAAATTTCAAGGAAAACTATAAACATGATGGTTGGGGCCTTACAAAGTGGATACAGTTTATGATAATGGATTCAGTTAAAATAAAATTGTTTATGAGATCAAACTTCCTTTGTGGTAAATGGGCATCGGTTAAAATTTTTTCATAAACCCTTATCCAAGGAGGATTTTATCAAGTATGTTCTTTAGAAATATGAAATGAAATCGATAAGTGAGGGGGATTCTCCTCCTACCAATCCACCACTGTAAGTTAATTTTCATTATGCTTGAATTGTAGATATGTGTATATATGTAAATAGATATTTTTTATGACAATGAAATTAGGTTGAATGTTTTCCTTCCACTGAGAGATAAGCCAATAAGAAGGAAATTTACCGTGTGTAAGTTTATTCCTTTATCCATCCCTAGTAGATTCTTTATGGGAAAGGAGCCTAATGGATTTTCTTTAATTTTTCAAACTCATTAAAATTGAAAACAAACACACAGAGGCCGAAGAGCTGGCAGGAGCTTGAAAAATCCGCGGAGACCGATAAATGGAGTTTTTTCTTTAATTTTTCAGGACTGCTAGGTAGAAAACATTGGAAGGAATAAGCGCTCGTCTGCGATAAAATACAAAGGACAATGAATGGATTTTTCTTTAAGTTTTTAGGACTCCTTAAGGTGAAAGCAATAAATGAACTAGCCCAGACTCAAAGAAAAATCCATGGGACAGTAGTAGTAGTTAGGTTCTGTGTGCTAATAAAATGGGTAGTGTTAGCAGAATGGTTTGGTGGCGGGACTGGTTCCATAAGAGAAGGTTTTTTCATATTAGCAACAAGAGGTTTCCAAGTTATGGTTACTTTCTCATTACAGAACTTGGCAACTGACTTTTGAATTTTGCTCTACATGTTTATCACTTCCACTACAATTTAGGTACAAGTACCGGTCTTATTGCTTCCAGTTTTTAAGAGAAATACTTCAGCAAATCAATAGGATTTACAAATATCCTCCAGGTACCCTCACCAGACATTTCAATTCTTATGTGTTTCAATCCTATAAGAGATATAGCAACCCAATCTTTATATCATGTACTTCAGCGCATTTGACACTCTGATTATATAATCTAGTACCAGTCATTGAATATGGTACTTCAATGTCATATTCTGGTAAAAGCACCTACAGGTATGATCTGGTACCGGTATGAATAGCTAAGGGAGCTACGTTATTGTTTTCATGCATTCAATCTGATCATCATTGGTAAAATATCACTTCAGGTAAGTGGATGTACAAGAAAATTTATCATATTCTTTCTATTAATTATCATTTAATTTGAATGATCTTTTTCCTTGTGTGCACATTCCATTTTAAACCATTATACCCACTTCTAAAGAACACCACTATAATTCCATAAACAAACCATCCTTTACTCATCATAAGTCTCATATGATATGCATACCACCTATCACCTCTGATGAAGAACGTGTCTCATTAGACGTCTCAAGCATTTCGCATAATTATTAAATTGTCCCATCATTACTAGAAATGGTTTGAATGTGGCTCATTTGAATTATCATGATTCAAATGAAATTGCTTCCCTTGACATCATAATCAAATATAATCATCGTAACATTACCATTAATGAATATACGATCCTTTGAATGGCGTAGCCATTCAGATTAGCATAATCTATATAGTATTATATTGCTTTGTTTTCTTCTCACTTGGTTCTACAGATGAATTAAATTATGCCTTCCCTCACCAAATCACTCCTGCTACTCTTTTTCCAATCATAAATTCCTTGTTTTTTCATCTACGATTTTCCTTGTGTCAAGCCTAAGAATACCTTTCAAAGTAGGCATGGGGATTGATCGCCACGAGCCAATATTCCAAATATTCAGGGAAACGACCGAATATCAAGCATGCAGATAAAATTCGAAAGGGTCAGATGGGTATCTTTTTTAGATAAATTCCACAGATATAATGATAGGGTATCTAAAGCGTTTTCAGAAACTTATGATGGAATGAATGATCGAATGGGTGAAATAGAGATACAAGTCACTAAAGTCATTATAGCTGAAGCCACTGGCCTAACAATGCAAGACGAAAAATATTTTAAGGGTATGTCAATCGATAGAAAACTTTGTCAACGATTCTTGACACCAGAACATCCAGACCCCAATTGGAAAAAGGGCATTCCCCATAGATGGATCAGGCATGAATGGAGGGACATGTTGATTTTTCTAAATAAGTTCTTGACATGTGAAGGAAGGTATGGGGTTTCTTTTTTATATCATCTGAGGTTATTATTACATTTTGAAGACGGTTTTAAAATTAATTTTCCATATTTTCTATGGATGAGCTTGGATAAATGGCTAGAGGAGTGAGATTCGCCTCCAAGAATTCTAAAACAATTTTGAATCATCATGGACTAATTAAATTGTTAGTCATGCATGATTTAAGAAATAAAAATACTACCATCCATCCATTCCATCCATCCATCATCCATCCATCCATTCCATTTGTCCGTCCCTTTCCTTCCATCCATCCATCCATTCCATTTCAATCTTCCATCCATTCCATTTCCATCCATCCATCCATCCATCCACTCCGTCCATCCTCCATCCATTCCATTCCATTCCTTCCTTTCATTCACTTTCCATCCATCCGTCCGTCCATTCCGTCCATTTCCTTCCTCCTCCGTCTCTTTCTCTCATTCCTTCCTTCCTTCCATCCATCCATCCTTCCTCCACCCACCCATCTTCCATCCTCCATTCCATCCATCCATCCTCCATCCGTCCATCCTTCCATCCATCCATCCTTCCATCCATTCCATCCATCCGATCCGGCATCCATTCCTTTCCTGTCCATTCCTTCCTTCCATTCCGTCCATCCCGTCCGCGTCCATTCCATCCTTTCCATTCCAGCCTCCATCCTCCTTCCTTCCTTTCCATCCATTCCATCCTCCATCCATCTCCTTCCATCATCCATTCCTTCCATCCATCCATCCTCCATCCATCATCCTTCTTCCTGTCCCAATCATCCATCTAGATTATAGAGAGCTCAAGCAAGTCCACTATTAAAGATAAGTTTCCCATTCTGTCATTGATGAATTATTAGATGAACTACATGGGCAATCTATTTCACAAAAATTGGATCTCGTTAGGTATCATTAGATCAAAATGAAGAAGAAGATATCCAAGAACAACGATAGAACTCATGAGGCCCATTATGAATTTTTGGTCATGTAACGTACCCACAAATGCACCTTCCACATTCAAGGGTTGATGAATTCCATTTCAGAGCCCTTCCTTCAAAATTTGTGTGTTATTATTTTTTGATGATATACTAATCTATAGCAAATCTTGGGAGGATCATATTAGACATGTTGACAAGGTGCTACAACTACTAAGGAGAAACAACTATATGCCAAACCATCCAAATGTTTCTTTGGAGTAAAGAGAATTGCATTTGGAATATTGTATCTCATGAAGGTGTCAAGGTGAACCCTAACAGATTAAGGCCATGATGGACTAAGCCCTTACTAAAACATTAAAGATTCTTAGAGGGATTTTTAGGTTTGTGAGGTTACTATCATAGAGTTTGTTGAACTATGGAAGAATAGAAGCACCTTTGACAACACTAACTAAAAAGGATGCATTTCATGGACTCCATAGGCAACTAAAACTTTTAAACAAATTAAAGAGGTGATGTGTGAAGCTCCTATCTTGACCACTCCGGACTTCACAAAACCTTTATTGTGGAATGGAGTGGTCAAGACAGGATATTGAGTGAGTTGTCCTAATGCAGAAAGGAAGGCCCCTGGATTTTTGAAAGTCAACCACTCAAGGGAAAGGACTTACAAAACCCATTTATGAAGAAATGATGCTTATTACTACATGCATTGAAGAAATGGCGTCCTTACTAATAGGTAGAGCACTTCAAGGTCAAAACAAATCATGGTAGTCTTAAATACTTGGAACAAAGACTATCTTAGGAAAAGAACAACAAAATGGGTAGCTAAAGATATTGGGTTGATTTTGAAATCCTCTATAAAAGGGGAAGCAAAATGTTGTGAGATGCACTCTCAAGAAAGGATGAATATGTTGAGGCCTTTCTAAGTATCTCGATAATCAGCTTTGATTGGATAATAGAAATGAGGATGGAGAATGAGGGGAAAAGTGTGGACTCACATTCAAAGGTTAAAGTAGGATTCCAGTGCATCGAGATGCATTTACATGGTAAAATGATTCAATATGGTACAAGATCACTTATATTTATGTAAAATTCCCAACTCAAACAAAAAGGTACTATTGGAATTACACCTCTCTAGTAGAGGGGGCACTTTCGGGATTTTGAAGCCTACCATGGGGAATTAGGGATTTTTTTGGGATGTATTGCTTAAAAGCGATATTTAAAGGTTTGTAGGTAGAATGTTTAGTTTATAACAAAATAGGGTGAAATAATTAGATATAGGGTCTTTTACAACCATTATCCATCCCAAGTCATTGGGAGGAGGTTTCGATGATTTCATCACAAGGTTACCAAGTATGAAGGAAAAATGTCATCATGGTGATTGTTGATAGGCCGACCAAAGTATGCACACTTTTGTGCACTCTCATCCCTTCAAATCTGAATGCGGTTTCCTTGCATTCATGGAGGCAGGTTCAAAAGCTACATGGCTGGAAGCCCAAAGATTATTGTAAGTGACAGAGAAATCCCATCTTCATTTGGACATTTTGGACCTTAATTATTTTCTTGTTTGGGTATTGATTGGCTCATAGCTCAGCCTATCATCCTCAATCGATGGACAAACCAAGATAGTGAACAAATATGCGGAAGGCTACCTTAGTTGTTTGTCGATGAAACAAACACAATGGTTCAAATGGTTTACCATTGGCAAAATGGTGGTATAACACTTCCCTTTCATCTTGCAACAAAAATGGCCTGGCCCCTTGGCACTTTATAGTTGCCCTCCTTCCATCACTTCTCCTCTAAAAGAAAAATCCAAGGTTCCAGGTGGAAGATCACATCGAGAGTCAATAACAAGTTCTCCAAATCATAAGGGACAAGCAACCTCGCCATGTAACATAATTGCATGAAACAACAAACAAATCAATATCATAGTGAAAGAAGTTTTTGAAGTGGGGGATTGGGTATTTTTAAGACTTCTAACCATACAAATGGAGTGTCCCTCAGTGAAGCTGGAAGAGGGATAATAAATTATCACAAAGGTACTATGGCCCTTATAAGGTGTTGCAGATTGGTGCTATGGCATACAAATTGGAGTTGCCCGTATCTTCATGAGTACACCCAATTTCCATGTTTCATGCTTAAAGAAGGTTATAGGCAACAAGATCTGATTTCAAACTATATTTCGAACTTGACAAGGGAAGGGAAAAATCATATTAGACTTTGAGAGCCATCATTGACCGCGAAGAGATTAAGCTAGGTAGGAATAGATCCATTTGAGTATCTCATTAAATGGAGGAAACTACCGGTGAAGACCACTTGGGAAGATGAGTCTTTATCTGAAGCATCCAAAGGATTACTCAAGTGTTTCGGACAACACTTGTCTCGAGGGAGGGGCATGTTAAGCCCAATATTGGCTCATTACCCATAGTGGGGCATATTATATTAGTAATTTTATTTTATTTATGTGACTTTAGGCCATTGGTTGTAATTATACCTCTAGTCTCCTATATATACCAAGGAGACATTTTCATTTGAATCATCTTGTACTTGAACATTTAAATTGGGGTAAAGGAGGTTTCCCCTCGAAGAGTAGTCTCCTATATATACCAAGGAGACATTTTCATTTTGAATCATCTTGTACTTGAACATTTAAGTGGGGTAAAAGGAGGTTTCCCCCTCAAAGAGGCTTATTATCTGAAATTATCTCTTTTTCAAGGCATTGAGTACTTTTCTAAGGTTTTTTTATGCTATATTGATATTTGGTTCCTAACATAGCACATATCTTCGCAAGATACTATCTGCGCCCATTTTGTATAAGTGTCATGCTATCAGCTGATAGTCTGTGGCTCGAACTACCAGGTTTTTCTTCTGCGTGGTGTTATATTCCTATGGTGCAGTACCTATACTTAAAAACTGAATGATATCTGCAAAGTATCCATCAGCAATCTGGACTGAAAATAAATGTGCATGTGAAAAATTGTCCTCTAAATTTGTAGGTTCTTCTCCATTTGTGACCCTTGATAGGTGGTCAGGTCCTACATTCAACTTTCCTATCTTGACTATTACTTCGAAATCAAACTCTTGAAATAGTAGTAACCATCGACAGATTCTCCCCCCCCAATATTGGCTTGTTGACTAGGTATTTAAGGGTTGAGTGATCTGTGAACATCTTAAAATGTTTTCCCAATAAGTAATGTCTGAATTTTTGCAGTGCGTAGACCATAGCTAGGCCTTCCCTCTCAGTAGTGTTATAGTTCTGCTCTGATTCTGATAGTTTTATGCTCACAAATGGTATAGGATGATCCAAATATACTGCTCATGGTTGCGCCAAAATAGCTCCAAGTGTTATGGCTGATGCATCTACATGCACATGGAATGTATTCTCCCAGTCTGGAAATACTAGTATTGGTGTGATGACCATTTTTTATTTCAGCGTATCCAGACCATGTTGAAAGTCTTCATTCCATTAAAACTTTGTATCTTTCCTTAACAGATTCTCCATTGGAGTGGTAATCTACACGTACCCTTTGATAAAAAATTTGTAGTATCTTGTGTGTCCCAATGTCGCTCTTAGTTGACGAACTGTCTTTGGTGGTGGCAAGTTAACAATTACTGCAATCTTTGCAATATCTACTAGTAAACCTTGCTTGCACACTATATGGCCCAATAGTATCCCAAACAGTGTTCTGAAAATATATTTCTTGATGTTTAATGATATATGGCACTGCCTGCATCTTTCTAACATTAGTCGCAATACCTCTACATGGTCTTTCAATAGACTATAGATTGTCCAATCATCCAAGTATACATCTAGAAACTAGTGGATAAACTCCTTAAATGCAGTGATGACTACTCTAGAAAATATTGTTGGTGCATTCTTTAGTCCAAACGACATGACTGTGTACTAGTATGATCCCCATTCTATAGAAAACATGGTATTGTATCTGTCTTCCTGTCCTATATTGATCTAGTGGTAGCCTGAGAATC
>SNQJ01S0201202.1:0-16888 GCA_010110895.2 Picea sitchensis | reverse complement strand
TTTTGATGTGCTGTGGAGTTAATCCTTGTGCCATGGATGATTGTTTTTCTGTGTTGATGATGTTGAGTTCTTGTCGCCCTGTGCGGACGAAATTTCAGTGATAACAGATTTTGTGGGAGGTTTACCAACTACACTAAAGGGACATGACTCTTTATTTGTGGTAGTTGACAAGTTCAACAAAATGTGCATTCTCATGCCTTGTAAAAATACCATCAAGGGACATGAAGAATCAATCTTTCACTTTGAACAAGTCTAGGTGCACTTTGGGATGCCGAGGAGCATCATCTCAAATATGGATACCATATTTCTCAGTGCATTTTGGACTACATTGTGGGAGAAGATGGACACTAAGTTGAAGAGGTCTACAACATTCCATCCATAGAAATATGGGTAGAAGAAAGTAGTCAATATGAATTTGGTGCATCATTTTAAGGGTTACAATCAGAAGAAAATGAAGACCTGGGATGAAAATTTGATTAATATATAACACTCTTATAATATAGTAGTCCACACTTCTACTGGTAAGTCACCTTTTGAAACTTGCTTTGGTTAATTACCACCTTCACCTTTAGATATTGTATCTGGATAGGAAGGAGGAGTGAGGGAGGACCTAATAGGAGATGGATTAAAAGTAGAATTTTTTTTTGAGAAGATCAGGCATATCCATTTTCAAGGACAAGATACATTGAAGAAGTCATAGGAAAAGTACAAGGCTAGACATGACCAGCACAAAACATAGAGAACATTTAGAGTGGGAGACATAGTATGTTTACAGTTGAATAAGGAAAGGCTACAGGGTCGTAGTAATAAGATCAAGTCTTTATGGTATGGTCCTTTTGAAGTATTATTAAAGTTTGGAGATAATTCCTATAGACTCGGTCTACCCCCATACATGCACATTTACTCAATAGTGAATGTGGATAATCTCAAAATCTATGAGCCTTCCATGTTGGATCAGGAGGAGGAGAAGGTCCTACCTTCCATAAAGGAATTAGAACCAGATGCTCAAGAAGAGTTAGCATAGGACATATTTTTTCAGAAGCGGTTCATAACTACAAGACAAGGACAACATGACCTTCGGAAGATTGGGTTGAAAGGACAACTTCCAAGAAAATCAAAGTGGTACTCCAGGGAGAAGGTAGAAGAAACATTTCCTCACATTGATCAGTAAATATCTTGGGGACCAAAATCCTCTCTAAATGGGAAGGTATGATCCATATTAGATCATTATATTATTTTTCATCTATCTCGATCCTTTCAAAGTGGAAAAATTTGGAAAAATCAACATGCAAGGAAATTTTATCGGCAGGTCCCATTTTGGAAAATTGGGGTCTGGAACCTTTCAGGGCCATTTTGAGGCATCAAATGATATTTTTTTGGGTTAATACATTCCCGACATATCTACAACCCCATGACATTGTTCTACACAATGATACTTTCTAATGATGCAAAAAACTCATCAAACAAAATTTGTATGCAAAAGTTATGTCTCTCATAAGTTGACCTACTATGTTGACCACCATGGTACGAGAGGATCCCATGTCAATGCCTATTACTCACACATATGGGAGATAGAAAAATATGTAATTTCAAGAAGATTATGGAAGGTCCAAAACCCTATCACAATTGATATTTGAGGAAGTCAAAAACCTACCCTTAGATGGCTATCGCGCTATGTTAAATATCGGGCCACAAGGAGGAGAAGGGGTTCCATTATTTTTCATTGTATCTTGTTCCATAGCTGAGAAAAAAAATTTAGAGTGCTATTGTGTGAGTATAACATAGGAGGAGATACTCTATAGAATCCATACAAGCTACAGGTCAAGGGAAACTCCATAGAGAGTGCCTCTTTCTTTGTACTTGCATCATTTCTTTACCAAAGAAAAGAGAGCAGAGCAACCTCACCTTCTAGTTGGGTTTTCTCCTGTATTGAGTTTCCCAGGTCATATCTTTTGTTTATTTGTGGATGGTGTGATTGTATTTTATTTCTCTCTATTTTCTGCATTTTATCTATTTTATGCATAAACAAAAAATTGGTAACTAAATATTCTGGAATCTAAAGGAATTAAACCTTCATAGTGTAGATTTCATCTTTTTTTATCAAATCTATTGTGACTAACTATTCAAGTGGAATATCCATGGCAGTTTACAAATCAAGTCACATTTCTCCAACAATTTTCAATCAAGTCACATTTCTTTCTCCCATTAATACAAGTTGTTAGATGTTTCTTTAGACATTGTGTTATATGTAATGAAGGATGGTGTTATAGTTGTTATATAATATGCTTTGTATAAACTTTGGCATGCCAAACTCTAAGACCATTTCATAATTGATCATTTTAAATGGATAATAATGTCTACAAATCGCTTGGATATTTTTTGGGTGGTAAATCATCCAAAATATTTTAGTGTGGGAATTGTTTTTAGTTTCTTAGAGAATATATTATGAAGAACTATCCACTATAGCTTGTTTTCAAATTGTTAATAATTCAGTTAACAAAAATGCATGCCTTCACCCCACCACTATGTACACTATCAATCCTCCATTCTTAATGTGCACAACTTCACTCTTGGAGAGGGTGAATGGAATAAAAATATGCATTTGTATACATATATGCACACCTTCACCCCATCACCACTACCCACCCTCTGAAGATAAAGTTGCACATTTGTAGCACTAACCAATCACCCTCCCTAAGGGTCATGTTGTGCATATGATTGTATTCACTACTCTAAATAAGCATTAACAGAGGATTTCAGTGTAATGTCTATTCATCCACTCTTGGACCAAATATTTTCATGTGACTATTAAGAGGGATGTTGGGGTGTACAACTTCTTGGTCAAATATATAAATGATTATTTGTTGACATCTCTAGTGGTTGACATGTGGTTTCAAATATTATCTTATTATGCACACTTCCTTCTTTGTTTTACCAAGTCAAGCACACGGAAAATATTATTATTACGGAAAATATTATTATTATGGTGGTAATATTGTTTTGATGCCACGTGTAACTCTCTAGTGGCCTAAATGTAATCTCATTGGATATTACCTATGCTCCTATGAGTTTTTAGTCGATATTCCTAATGGAACCACATATAAGGTTGGGAGATAGGTTTGTTCCTACTCCACATATATTTGAGACTTTGAACCTCATTAACACACAAACTTAATTCATTTAATCATGTGTAAATTCAAACACTATCTTAGATTATATGCCATAGTGAATATTAAAGTACAAATATTCCCATATATTATGTGTATTAGGTTATCTCTCATGTATTTCTATATACTATAATATTAACATCTAAATCGTAACATTTATCTATTTTTCTCTTTTGTTTTTAAATTAATTTAGCTGACCTATTTTTAAATTAATTTAGCCGACCTATCTTTAATAAGACAAATCAAATTCATTCTTATTAATAAGAAATAACTAAATTTTTCAAATCATATTAAGAAAGTGTAATTTAATTAACTTGGATTCTCAGTTATTTTTGTTTTCCCATTTTCTTAGTTCTTAGTTCATAGTTTATGTCATAGATTAAATAACTGAAATTTTCAAATCATATTAAGAAAGTGTAATTTAATTAACTTGAATTCTAAGTAATCTTTTCTTTCCCATTTTCCTAGTTCATTGGATAGACTAAGTGGTGACTCTTTCTTGTCCTTAAACCTTCTTTTCTTAAAATTTATCCCTAAACAATGTAGAAAGGAACACCTCCTTAGGGTTATTCCATTATTTTGTAAGTTAAATCCGTGAGGTACTTTAATTATTTATCTTATCTCATTTATTTTTCTAATATAATTTGATTTTATTGATTGTATTTTTGGTTAAGCTTCAAATTAAATTAAATTAGAGCAATGTATATTTTTCTAATATAATTTGATTTTATTGATTGTATTTTTGGTTAAGCTTCAAATTAAATTAAATTAGAGCAATTGTACATTGTAAGCCAACACCTTTCTACCAAAATACTACTTAAGAAAGCATACTTGCCCGAAGGTGTATAGGTGAGAAACCAAGAAATAACTATCTAATACATGTTCAAATATCAAAAGGCAGGGAATACCCAATGGAAAACCAATCCTTGCTTGGCCCAAAATAAAATGTTTTTTCTACTAAACTGTATGTATAATCTACAAAGAAAAAAACCAATCCTACTTAGGCATAATATCGATAGACTATATAGAAATATAAAAAAAATTAACATGCAAACTGAAACATGTTCATCCAATGGTTGGTGGTGATGGCATTTCTTCATTGTCATATGTTATAGGGATTGGCACATCCTCCTTACCACCATAGGGCATAGTGGTAATCTCAATGCCTAAATGTCACCCGATAGCTTCCATTCCAGACTTAAGGAGTGAGACCTCCTCCTTCGATTCCTCTGTCTCAACCAAAATTATGGCACATTCCTCATCTTTGATTTGAAGGGCTTGTGCTACAAACGGGCATATTTTCCAATAAACCTCCACTATCATGCAATATTGTGTATATATAGTGTCGGTGGAGCTAATATATGAATGCTATTTGGGCTCTTCTTCGTCCGAACTGATGGGCATGCCATTGTCCTTTATTTTTTGCATGGCACCACCCTCCCCTATTGAACCTTGGAGAGATGCCATCGAGACCCAGAAATTACTCAAGCTTGGGAATGGTGAATATGGAGCCTCTCCGTCTTCAATTCTGATTATTATCCAATGAACCCTATCAAATTTAGCCTCAAGCTTGGGAATGAGAATATGGAGCCTCTCCCTAGAAAAATTTGAAAATTGGTTACGGTTCGCACGGCTCTAATGATTCTCGTAAATCGACAACCTAGATGATCATAACTCAAAGACCTTGGCAAAGTGCTCAAATTTCTGCCCCATTATTGGATTTTATGCCTAGATAACCTGCAAAAAAGTGGAGGAGCTTCCCTTAATGTTTTCAGAAGAATCCCCCATAATATCTCATTGAGCCTGGGTTCCTTTTTGAGGCCCCACTGAAGTTTAGCTTGATAAAATCTTCTTAGGGAGGCGTCCATTTTGTTAGACTGACACTGAAGTGGGGTCAAGGCATAGATGTCCCTGGAGAGTGGGACAGTTACAGTTGCCCACTATCCAATATTCTTTTCTCCTCATTGCTACATTTTAAATCTTCAGTTGTTCACACAATTAGCCTTAAGGTTTCTAGAAAGTCACTTTCAATCATGTTCTAGATTAGACTGGTCATGGCGGTTGTCTCTTGGAAAATTATGTGATTCCCCTGCTTCCACACAAACCATATCATAAAACCCAGACTAAGTTTTCAGATCCTATTAAAAATTAGGTTGTGAAAGGGAGTATGTCTCCATGAGTGTAGAGTTTCAATGATAGATTCCATGTTCAGATATGTTTTTCTAAAGAAAATCCCCCCCTGGTCCTAGAAGAAAGAACTATAATGGAAAGAACCATGAAGATGGTCCATTGTCTCCTCACGATCATGACATAGAAAATATAGTGATAACCTGATGAAGCCTATGGGCCAAAGGTTTTCCCAAGTCGGAATGTTGTGGTGGAGAACCTATGGAAGAACATTGAGAAATTTGGTCTAAGCTTGGAGTGCCAACTTTTGGTCCACATGTCCTCCTTTTGAAAAAGGTGATACCCAACTTGAATGTGGCAAGCCTCTTTGACTATAAAAGTGTAAGAGGTGGAGTAGCCCAATTGCAGGATGTTCGGCCCTATTTTTCTGTTCATTTTCCTCTTGATTAGCTCAGATAATAGTGGATGGATGTTCCAAGTAGAATCAATGACTAGATGATGCAGGAGCATCGCTCACTCATCAAGCGAGCCATCACGTGGAGCGGAGAATAGCTGGACAGTGCCAGCACATATATTTTTGAAATACTTTGGAAAGTTGTTGCACCGCCATTTAAATGAAGGCATTCATAAGAAGCGCACTTGTATTGTATTGTAGATAGCAAGGCATTTATTAGATTTAATGTTGTTAGATAGGAATTAATTGTAGATTTGAGAGTTGTAGAATTTGAGAGGGCAAACGGAATATAGGCACCCTCCTTTGTATCCTTGTATTATTGGAAGCATTCAGAAGAGAAGGGAAGAGCAAAGAACTGGTGCAGGACACCCATGTACAGATTGAATTAATAGAAAGAGTCTTTGATTCAGTTTCATGGTTTGTGTCATTTCTCTGTGTTGATATTATGCTCATGTATGTTTGCTTTCTGTCATACGTTTCTTTTGATATGCTGCGTATGTGAGTTCATAGTTGAATTGAAATCTGTGAAAGACAGGAGAATGAGTTTCAATTGTTTCTCTGTTTGAGCCAAGAGATTCCTGCATAGAGTGCAGTTGAATTCCTCCGCATAGAGTGCGTTGAGGGGGCTCAACAGTTAAGCCTTCATTCTCGTTCACCCAGAAGTTGAATTGGGTCGAGGAAGCATGCAGGAGAAGTGCAGGCTGGATAGAAATATCAGCAGTTTGCCTGAGCAGAGGGAACCAGGGATTCTGTGGCTGCGAGTGCACAGAGTCCGTGTGACTTCAATACTTTGAGAGCTATTGAAGATTGAGTGAGAAAAGCGTGGGTGAAAAGTCTCTGAAGGAGTCGGAGGACTTAAGATCAGGAGGGATAGTTCCCTGGTGACACTGCGAGAACAAACCAGGGAGAAGGTTTGAGTGGAAGAAATCTCCAAAGAGGAAAGCCGGCGGTCAAGGTTCGCGGAGGAGGATCGCGAAACCCCGTCGATCGTCCGATAGTGGAGGAGCTACGCGGAAGCTAACCCGTAGGCACAGGAAGGGTCAAAGCCATCGGGATTCGGCATTCGGCATTTGGCGAGACAAGAGTTGCATGCACGTCGAAATCGCGAGTAGCGATTTCCTGAATTAATCGAGGTCGTCGATTGTGACAAGGACAGGTGGAACGAGATCCCGGGGAGTCAGGATTCGACACTTCAGCATTTTCAAAGTCGGAAGAACTACGGAGAAATAGCGAAACTCCGAGTTGCGACAGGTCCCACAGGAATAGCATGGAGCACTAACACGTGGCATCGCATATCGGCATTCGGGGTTTTGTAAGGCGAGAAAATCGCGGCATCTCATGTACCGATTTCCCGATAGGGAAATCCCCGATACACGGAACCATTGACTGTTGACCCATTGGGGATCGGGGTTTTGAGTTGCTCGAGGACATGCACACAGGGTTCGCGAGATCACGAAGCCCGATTTCCCGAAGAGACTGTCAAGAGATCAAAAGAGTGTCTTGTGGGTGAGATGAAGCCCCGATACAGGAATTGAAGAGTATTTCAACTCTTCGGGCCAAGGTACAAAAGGTCCTGGTGAGAGCGGGTTGGACCGTGAGGGTTGCAACTTCGCACCAAGTGGTATCAGAGCTGGAATTCTCTGTTTTCTGTGACAGAGAAGAGAAGACACAATGTCGCCCAGAAGAGAGAGACAGTCACCTGATCGTGAAGACAGGGGCGTTCGAAGGAGAGGAAGACCAGCAGGGAATCCGGAAATGGAACGACAGATACGAGATCTCAGGGAGAGACTCGAAGAGATGGAGACCACGCAGAGGCGCGGAGCTGGGGCAGTAGAGTTCAGCGATTTCGAGGTGGAAGAGGAAGCTGGACACGATGCAGAAGAGGTCACAGCAGAAGATGCATCGACCGAGCGGTTGATCAGAGCCATTTCCAGGATGAGCTCAAAGACAAAGATGGACATTCCCGTCTATGAGGGGAGTCTAAATGCAGAAGAGTTGCTGGATTGGATCCGAGCACTCGACACCTACTTTGATTACGAGGATATCGAAGAGGACAAGAAGGTAAGGCATGCTATTACTACGCTGAAAGGACATGCGACCTTATGGTGGGATGAATTGCAGGCTGATAGGCGCTGCAAAGGAAAAAAGAAGATTAAGAGCTAGGACAGGATGATCGCTAAGATGAAAGCAAAGTTCATCCCCAGAGATTACCAGATCACTCTGTTCAGGCGTATGCAGAACCTGAGGCTGAAGATGATGACGGTGAAGGAGTACACCGAGGAGTTTTACAGACTCAAAATCAGAGCTGGTCATCGGGAGAGTGATGACGAAAAGGTGGCGAGGTACCTGAATGGATTAAGGTATGACATTCAGGATGAATTGAGTATGGTTACCATACGAACAGTCGAGGATGCGTACCAGATGGATCTAAAGGCTGAGGAGAAGCTGAGCCGCAAGCAAGGATAGCGAGGGCGAGGCAGAAGCCAGCCCCGAGGCAAGGCGGTTTCCCAGGAAAGAACTCAGAAGCCCAAGGAGGAATGGAAGAAACCTCAGGGAAAGATTGAGCGAGGTGGAACCTCACAACCAAGGCAGCAATACGCTGAGCCGAGGAGGCAGCATAGAGATCAGGGTGGTGGATATGCTGACGCCAACGCTATTCCTCGTACCCGAGGTAGAGGCCGAGGCAGAAGAGGAGTCATCACATGTTTTACATGTGGAAAAGATGGACATAAAGCCGTGGATTGTCCAGACAGGAAGATGGACAGAGGAGAAGCTCACATCATAGAGGTGTAGAGGCGTGATGATGAGGATGAAGACACCAGAAGTGGGAAGTCGCTGACGGTGCATAAAATTTTGTTAACACCCGAGAAAGATGTGGAAGATACAGCTCAGAGATGCATACTGTTCCGGACGACTTGCAAGACCAAGGGCTAGAAATGCAAGGTCATAGTGGACAGCGGAAGCACCGATAATCTCGTTTCGACCGAGATGGTGGAGAAACTGGAGCTGGAGACGACAGATCACCCGAGTCCATACAAAGTGTCATGGTTGCAGAAAGGACACCAGGTATGTGTTACGAAACAATGCTTGGTTGAATTTAAAATGGGTGAATATAAGGATAAAATCCTGTGTGATGTCATTCCCATGGATATCTGTCATGTATTATTGGGTAGACCATGGCAGTATGACCGAAATGTTGTTCATGATGGGAGGATGAACACATACACCTTGGAGAAGGATGGAAAAGCACACATATTGCTTCCGATAAAAGATAAAGAAGTGAAGCCGGAAGTAACCAGCACAATACTTCTCATGAGTGGGAAAGATCTTCTCACGGAGATGGAGAAGAACGAAGATCCACAATTCTTTGTTGTTAGGAAGCCGAGAATTGTCCTGACAAGTACAAGAGTGGACGACTTGCCAGAAGAGATTCAGGAACTGCTAGGAGAGTTCGTTGATATCATCGTGGACGAACTACCTCGTTCGTTGCCACCGATGCGGAGTGTGAGTCACCATATCGATCTCATACCTGGGGCAAGTTTTCCGAATAAAGCAGCGTACAGGTTGACACCTCAAGAGAATGAGGAAGTCAAAAGGCAGGTTCAGGATCTGCTGGACAAAGGACTGGTCAGAGAGAGTCTTATTCCGTGTGTTGTTCCAACAGTACTAAGTTCGAAGAAGGATGGAGGCTGGAGGATGTGTACAGACTCCAGGGTGATAAATAAAATCACCATCAGGTACAGATTTCCACTGCCGAGGATGGACGATCTGATGGATTGCCTGAGCGGGGCAAATTATTTTTCGAAAATTGATCTCAAGAGCGGATATCATCAGATCCGGATGAGGGAAGGAGATGAATGGAAGACAACGTTCAAAACAAACGAGGGTTTGTACGAATGGTTGGTCATGCCATTTGGATTGACAAACACGTCGAGCACTTTTATGAGGCTGATGAATGAAGTCCTGAGGGAATTCATTGGAAAATTTGTGGTCGTATATTTGGATGACATATTAATTTTCAGCAAGACAAAGGCTGGACACTTGAGGCATTTAGCCATTGTGATGAAAAGGCTACAGCAGGAGAAGTTGCTGATCAATCTGAAGAAGTGTTCCTTCATGCAGACAGAACTCATTTATTTGGGTTTTGTAATCTCGGCAAATGAATTGAATATGGATCCTGAGAAGGTAGAAGTAATCAGGAATTGGCCATCGCCGAGGAATGTTTTTGAGGTAAGGAGCTTCCATGGACTGGCTAGTTTCTACAGAAAATTCATTCGGAATTTTAGTGGGATTAGCGCAGAAATGATGGACACAGTGAAGAAGCGACATAAAGTTTTTCATTGGACAGCAGAGGCTGAGAGGAGCTTCAATCTCTTGAAGCGGAAGATAATAGAGCAACCAGTGTTGGTGTTGCCTGACTTTCAAAAAACATTTCAAGTGAAATGTGATGCCAGTGGGTATGTTGTTGGAGGAGTCCTGAGTCGGGATGATAGACCTGTTGCATATTGCAGCGAGAAGCTGGATGATGCAAAGCTGAAATACTCCACATACGATAAAGAGTTTTATGCCATCATACAGGCATTGAAAAAGTGGAGGCATTACCTGATACCCAAGGAATTCGTTTTGTACAGCGACAATCATGCATTGCATTTTGTAAGTCAACAGGAAAAGTTGAACCAGAAGCATGCAAAATGGGTAGAGTACATGCAGAATTTTACATTTGTGATCAAACACATTTTGGGGACTGCTAATAAAGTGGCTGATGCCTTGAGCAAGAAATGTTTGTTGTTACAGGATTTCAGAGTCAAGACGCTGGGTTTTGAGAATCTGAAGGACATGTATGCAGGTGATGCAGACTTCGGAGAAGCATATGAGGCAGCTGAGAATCCAGTTATCAGGGATCGGAGTCCATGGCTGGAATATATAATCCAGGAAGGATTGTTGTTTAAAGGCAATCAGCTGTGCATTCCAGATTGCTCCATGAGGGAGAATTTGGTGAGAGAAAAACACAGCGGAGGATTAGCAGGTCATTTTGGACATGAAAAAACATTCACCAAGCTAAGAGAATCATATTATTGGCCAGGCATGCGAGCAGATGTAAATAAGTCTGTTGACAAGTGTCGGATATGTCA
This sequence comes from Picea sitchensis, assembly GCA_010110895.2. NCBI lineage: Eukaryota > Viridiplantae > Streptophyta > Pinopsida > Pinales > Pinaceae > Picea > Picea sitchensis. The sequence goes on along the minus strand of SNQJ01S0201202.1, from coordinate 6,008 downwards.
ACACGCGAAGGGCCGAAAGCAGAACACAGGGCTCTATCAGCCATTGACCATACCTGAGAGGCCATGGGAGGCAATCAGTATGGATTTTGTTCTGGGGTTGTCGAGGACGCAGAGAGGGGTTGATTCCATCTTTGTGGTGGTAGACAGATTTTCGAAGATGGCACATTTTATTCCATGTCAGAAGACCAGCGATGCGACCCACATCGCGAATTTTTTTTTCAAAGAAATCGTTAGATTACATGGATTGCCGAGAAGCATAGTCTCGGATCGACATACAAAGTTCATAGGTCATTTTTGGAGGACGCTATGGAAGAAGTTGGGCACTAATTTGGCATTCAGTTCTTCTTATCACCCCCAGACAGATGGACAGACGGAAGTAGTCAACAAGAGCTTAGGGGATTTATTAAGAAGCTTGGTGACAGAGCACCATAGCAGTTGGGACCAGATATTACCACAGGCAGAGTTCGCATACAATGACTCTGTGAACAGGAGTACAGGAAAAATCCCATTCCAGATTTTGTATGGGACACAGCCAAGGGGAGTTTCTGAGCTCAGGGAGTCAGGACAGGCTAAAACTAGCAGTGCGAGGGCTGAAGAATTCGCTGAAGCGATGGAGGAACTTCACACGAAGGTGAAGCAACGACTGATGGACGCAAATCAAGAGTATAAGCATAGAGCCGATCAATGAAAGAGACAGCTTCAGTTTGAAGTTGGTGACATGGTTCTGGCGCACTTAAGGAAGGAAAGGTTCCCAAGGGGAACATATAACAAGCTCAAGATGAAGAAGATTGGGTCGTGCAGAGTCCTGAAGAAATTCGGGGAGAATGCATATGAGCTTGAGTTGCCAGAGGGCATCGGGATATCTCCGATTTTCAACATTTCAGATTTATACCCATACAGGACTGATGAAGCAGACACTGGAACTAAGGAACCAGTGATACAGTGGCAGAAACAATTACCAGTTGCACAAAAGCCTCAGATGGAGTGCATACTGGATAAAAGAATAGGTAGGAAGACCAGGCGAAAGAAGTATTTTGAATACCTGGTGAAATGGAAGAATCACCCAGTGGAGGATGCCAGTTGGGAGATGGAAGCAGCAATACAAAAGCATGGGCAGACTGTGCAGGAGCTCATGGACAGGAGCCCATGAAATTTTTTGAGCTGAGGAGTATATGATGCAGGAGCATCGCTCACTCATCAATCGAGCCAGCGCGTGGAGCGGAGAACAGCTGGACAGCGCCAGCACATATATTTTTGAAATACTTTGGAAATTTGTTGCGCCGCCATTTAAATGAAGGCATTCATAAGAAGCGCACTTGTATTGTATTGTAGATAGGAAGGCATTTATTAGATTTAATGTTGTTAGATAGGAATTAATTGTAGATTTGATAGTTGTAGAATTCAAGAGGGAAAACGGAATATAGGCACCCTCCTTTGTATCCTTGTATTATTGGAAGCATTCAGAAGAGAAGGGCAGAGCAGAGAACTGGTGCAGGACACCCATGTACAGATTGAATTAATAAAAAGAGTCTTTGATTCAGTTTCATGGTTTGTGTCGTTTCTTTGTGTTGATATTATGCTCATATATGTTTGCTTTCTGTCATACGTTTCTTTTGATATGCTGCGTATGTGAGTTCATAGTTGAATTGAAATCTGTGAAATACAGGAGAATGAGTTTCAATTGTTTCTCTGTTTGAGCCAAGAGATTCATGCATAGAGTGTAGTTGAATTCCTCCGCATAGAGTGCATTGAGGGGGCTCAGCAGTTAAGCCTTCATTCTCGTTCACCCAGAAGTTGAATTGGGTCGAGGAAGCGTGCAGGAGAAGTGTAGGCTGGATAGAAATATCAGTAGTTTGCCTGAGCAGAGGGAACCAGGGATTCTGTGGCTGCGAGTGCACAGAGTCCGTGTGACTTCAATACTTTGAGAGCTGTTGAAGATTGAGTGAGAAAAGTGTGGGTGAAAAGTCTCGTAAGGAGTCGGAGGACTTAATATCAGGAGGGATAGTTCCCTGGTGACACAGCGAGAACAGACCAGGGAGAAGGTTCGAGTGGAAGAAATCTCCAAAGAGGAGAGCCGACGGTCAAGGTTCACGGAGGAGGATCGCGAAACCCCGTCGATTGTCCGATAGTGGAGGAGCTACGCGGAAGCTAACCCGTAGGCACAGGAAGGGCATCGAGATTCGGCGTTCGGCGTTTGGCGAGACAAGAGTTGCATGCACGTCGAAATTGCAAGTAGCGATTTCCCGAATTAATCGAGGTCGTCGATTGTGACAAGGACAGGTGGCACGAGATCCTGAGGAGTCGGGATTCGACACTTCGCTGTTTTCAAAGTCGGAAGGACTACGTAGAAATAGCGAAACTCCGAGTTGCGACAGGTCCCACAGGAATAGCGTGGAGCACTAACACGTGGCATCGCATATCGGCATTCGGGGTTTTGTAAGGCGAGAAAATCGCGGCATCTCATGTACCGATTCCCCGATAGGGAAATCCCCGATACACGGAACCATTGACTGTTGACCCATCGGGGATCGGGGTTTTGAGTTGCTCGAGGATATGCACACAGGGTTCGCAAGATCGCGAAGCCCAATTTCCCGAAGAGACTGCCGAGAGATCAAAAGAGTGTCATGTGGGTGAGATGAAGCCCCGATACGGGAATTGAAGAGTATTTCAACTCTTCGAGCCAAGGTACAGAAGGTCCTGGTGAGAGCGGGTTGGACCATGAGGGTTGCGACTTCGCACCACTATATCTTTCAGGGTAGTTATCCATGTATTCCATTGGTCATTAGTAGCATTTTTTTTCAAGAAATTGGAGGAAGAAATAGGCGAGGTAGAGTAGAGGCAAGTTTGAGCTCATTCAATTCTTTCATATTGCTCAACTACGAAAGTTGTTGCCATGAGTCATCCCATAAAAATGCATCACAACCATCACAGACCTCCCAAAAAAAATGGTTCCATATCAGTGATTTATGTTGGCATCCTACATTCAAGATCATGGATCCCTTGTAGTTCCCATTCATCTCAATCAGATTTTGTTTGTCCCTATCTGGTGCATATTTCTCCTTCCATAATCTGGCCCATAAGTCCTAGCCATTATTTATCCATATCCACTAGATTTTCACTCCTATAACCTTAGACAGTATGTCTGAATCCTTGATTCCCATATCTCCTGCCACTTTTTCAAGCATAGGGAGTCCCAAGCAACCATGGCCCATTTTTTTTTATCTCCCTGTCCTTGCCAAATAAATTTTCTTTGGAGATTCATGATTTTATTAATGATTTTTTTTGTGGCAACTAATGTTGAAAAAAGATATAAAGGCATGTGTTGGAGAACATATTTGAGTAAGACCAATCAGGTAGTGATTTTTAAGGTTCAGAAGGTCCAAGAAGCAAGTCAAGATTCAAGACTGGAAAGAAGGTCACTCCATGAATATTGTCGTAGGGATTTGTCAGTGAGGGTAACACCTAAATATTTGGATGGAAAGGGGATCCTTTGGAAGTGAAGCTCTCTTGCAATGTTCATCTAAATTCTATAGCAGGCATTAAAGAAGAAGATTTGGGACTTATGCCTCCATAAAGTCTTCCATAAAGTATTCCAAAACTTTTTTGATGGCTTGTGCCTCCCGAACTGAGGGGGTGCCCATGGTCATCATGTCATCAACAAATTGGTTATGAGATAGGGGAGGATTAATTTGGTGGAGATTCAAGCCTCAAATAGTGCCTGCACTGATTGTTTCCTTGATGTGGCGGCCAATATCTTCATCCATAGAATAAAGAGAAAGGGTGACAAGGGGTCACCCTATCCGATGCCTTTGGAAGGTGTGAAGGTAGTCGAGGAGGAGCCATTGACAAGAATGGAAAATAAGGTTGAGGAAGTGAGTGACATGACCCAATAAACCTAGGTAGGATGAAATTTGAATGCAAGAAGAATTGTTCTGATGTAGTTCCAACTAAGTTTGTCAAAGTATTTTGACATATCAAGTTTATTAAGCATGCCAAGGGTTTTGGTAATATTTAGGGAATGAATAGATTCATGTGCCAGAAGCATGTCAAGAATTTGTCTTCCTTCCACATATCCCATTTGCTCAAGAGAGATGAGTTGTGGAAGAAAAGGGTTGAGTTTCTTTTCCAGGACCTTGGCGATTATTTTATATATGGCATTACAAAGAGATATAGGCCTAAATTTTCACATATTGGAGGTATTTTCATCCTTAGGTATTAGCATAAGGAAAGTGGCGTTGAGAGCAGGGAAAATTCCTATGGTATGTCTAGACTCCTAGACAATATACCGAACTTTGTCTTTAATAAAATGAGAGCAATAATGAAAGAAATCAATGGTGAACCCATCATGTCCCAGAGACTTACTAGGGGGCATGCTTTGGACAACTTGTTCAACTTCCTCTAGAGAAAATGGTCGAAGGAGAGCTTCATTGTGATTTGTAGTGACCAGTTGAGGAATATGTTGAGTAATTTTGGCGATGGTCATTGAGCGGTCCGTGAGAGGCTCCATCATGAGATACATGTAGTAGGAAACAAGTTTCACTTGAATATATTGGTGTTCAGTTATTTTTTTCCCATGGGAATCCTATAGGTGGACTATGTTTTTGGTATGTCAGCAATGAATCATGGAGTTGTGAAAGAAATTTTTGTTTCGCTCACCCTCCCTTAGCAACTAGACCCGATATGTTTTATGCCAAAGGACATCCTCTTGGGCATATCTCTATTCAAGTAGGGTGTTCATATTTTGTTCCTCCCTTTCCAGCTCATCCTTCTAAACTTGGAGGATGATATGTTGTTGGAAAATTTCCATTGTTTATTCCAGATCTCGCTTGGCTTGAAAGACGTCCCCAAAGGTGGTCTTGTTCCAGTTCCTAAGTTTGATCTTGAGCCTCCTTAACTTTTGTTGAAATTGGTACACGAGGTTTCCTCCACCAATTGTTGCCTCCTTCCACCAATATTCAATGTTTATTTGGAAATCAAGATATTGGAGCCAAAAAATTTCAAAATGAAATGGTTTTTTCTAGGGCAAGCCTGCTATACCCAAGATTAGACTAATGGGCTAGTGGTCCAAGCCTATCGAAGGCAAGATATTTGCTTCAATATTCCACCCAATGGTCATGAGTGGTTATGATATGAGGAAGTTATCAAAGCAACTTGAAATCTGATGAGTGATGTTTTGTTTGTTGTTCAAAGTATAAATTCCATTGATTGTGCTAATGTCAACCAGTCGAAGGGAGTGACTAAGATGGAAGAAGGCTATGTTGTTAGTGTCTAGCCTCTTGAGTCCTCCCTTCTTTTCTTCCAATGAATTTATCATATTGAAATCCCCATCGAGAACTAAATGGTGGTCACCTACTATTTTTCGCAAATGTCTGATGCCCTCTAAAAATATCAATTTTTCATGTAGTACAAGTGGGTTGTAAACATTTGTAACGAAACCCACTATGTTCAAACCAATGATTCATAATTTCACAGTCAAAGAATGTTGGGTGGAAAAGTAGTTATGAATAATTATCATGTCATTGTTCCAGGCCATGTCCATACCTACTACAAAACCATGCACATTTAGTGCGACCACAAATTTACAATTACTCTAGATTTTGAGTACTATTGAGTGTGCTAACGAGACCACACACTTGGTCTCCTAAAGAAAGAGAATGTTAGGGTTATCATCCTTTATCTTGTTTCATAATAGTTTTTACTTACTCTTACCATTTAATCCTCTCATATTCCATGAAGCTATCTTCATTGGGAACAATGGGGGTGGAGAGGTGGGAATATCCTCGAGAACGGTTGAATCTACATTGCATTAATCATGTAAGATTTTGCTTCTTAAAGTACTTGCATGTTGATTTTTCTGTTAGAAAAACAAGACCGTGGAGCAATAAAATAAAACAAATGCAAAAACAAAACACAGAAGATACACAATACAAGAGAGACACGGATTTACGTGGTTCACCCAGTGTGGGCTACGTCCACCAGAGAAATTGCCAGGTCCTTCCTTTATTATT
>SNQJ01S0201201.1:0-16888 GCA_010110895.2 Picea sitchensis | reverse complement strand
ACGAGGTCATGCGAAGCCAGTTGAGGAGATATCCCTCCAATACCTTCTTAGTGTCAGAGATATTTCTGGGGATCTATTCATATATGGGGGTCTTGCTATTACCTTTACCTATGTGAGAGGAAGTGCTTTAGATATTTTGGGCTTTGTTACCTTGCCCATACAGTGCACCTGACTTACGAATGTTCCCCTACACATTGGTTATATCATGGTGGCTTAGTTTTCTGACATAGGTAGCCACATAGGTTACTTGCAGAGGTTATTTTGTAGGTACCCTGAATCAAATAAGGGGCAGACAACACAAAACCTTTATGGAATATTACCTCTTCAAGGGGATATGACCAACTGGTTGTTAAGCCCACAAGGGCCCTTATAAGTGATTTGGATACCTCTGATCTTTTGAAGGGAGTCCTCAGCCCCTCTTGGGTGAGGCATACATACTTTAGGGAGGGAGGCCCCTTTCATCCACTTTATCATGTTTGTGTGCATATTGGCCCTTTTTATTACTTTGGTGTTCTCTTTGATTGTTAGTTGTCCTTAGGATTTGTATTTATATCTCAAGTCTTGATTCATTGTGGATCTATACCCTCTTCCTCGCAGGTCTCGCCATTTTTTGAAATTACCACCTCATCTTAAGTCTTTTCCTTCTAAAAGGCATAAAGTTATAAAACATGGTACACACACATCCACCTACCATAATTGTGATCATACAAGGATGATTACTGAGTGGATTCAGAAAGATACTAAGAGTCCTTCGACTCCCATTCCTACAATAGTTAATAGTGTTCCTTCGACACCTTCAACCACTATGGTTGCAGTGCCGACAGTTCCCATCATCACTCCTATCCAGCCTACGTTTTCTACTCAACCCATTGTGATGAACCATTTTGGCTATATTTTTGGTACACCTGGGTAAAACACGGAGTCCATCCCTACGAACTCTATCCCTTTTATGGTATGCCAAATTTAACATCACAATTTTCATCCTATATTCCATTATCTAATCATAACCCTAGTATTGGACTTGGGGGCATGTCTCCTCCACATATTCCACTTTTGTTTGGTGGTGCTCATATTCCCCAAATGAATCCTACGGTTGGAAGCCAACCTCCTTTTCAGCCTGGGTCTAATCTTAGTCTTCATGTTCCTAGATGGAGAAATCAACCAAGTGGACAAGATGTTTCTTATGTTCTGTATTTTACACCTACCTCCTCCACATCGATTCCGACCAACACATTTGGCATGATTAATCCACCTTTATCCTATGTATTTCCACCCACAGAAGGTCAGTTTCATACTTTGGGCAACCCCCAACCTAGAGCTACTCTAGCTGGGGGAAATGTTTACAACCCTCATCATAACATTCCTACTTCAATGGTGCCCAACCAAACACTTGTGAATCAGTTTTGAGGGGGATCGTTCAACCCCAAATAGGGCCATGGTGCATACAAGAACCCTAGATGGGCTGCGATTCCCAAACATCAATATTTCCAGGGAGATTGGGGCCATATTCCACAACCGATTAAAGTTATCGTATGTCCCCCCAGGTAGATCTATGTACCATTTCTCCGCGACCCCTGTGAGGGTGCATTGAAACAATATTAAACAAATAGAATTGTCGTTAATGGAATTGGAAGAGGACCAAAGATGAAAAGTAGTGAGGTGATCACCAGGATCCTCACCAGTATTTCCCTTGAATTTTGGAATATCCAAAGGAAGATTGGTGGGGACGGGAGGCCATGTTGGGTCATGACACACTAGGTCATTCATTAATCTTGATAAGTATGGAAAATTGATGCTCAATTGTCCATACTTATCAATATTAATGAACGACCTAGTGTGTCATGACCCAACATGGCCTCTCGTCCCCACCAAGCTTCCTTTGGATATTCCAAAATTCAATTGAAATACTGGTGAGGATCCTGGTGGTCATGTCACTACTTTTCATCTTTGGTCCTCTTCCAATTCGCTTAACGACGATTCTATTTCTTTAAGATTGTTTTAATTCACCCTCACGAGGGTCGCAGAGAAATGGTACATAGAGCTACTTGGGGGAACATACAATAACTTTAACAAGATAGTTTTAGTCTTTCTCAACCTCTTCCAATTGTCGGTTCATTACAACATCGACATAGAACTTCTTTCAGCACTCAGCCAGGACAAGGCCACTCATATCTCAGATCACATCCAAGAGTGGTGCAGACAAAAGAGGTTTATCAAATCCTACATTCCTCCATAGTTCCTATTGGAATGGTTTCTTAAGTCTTTACTGCCTTATATTTCGAAGGATGTCTCTACATTTTGGGTAACATCTGAAGAGGAAGAAATTTTCAAGGCCCAACAGTTATATCTCATATCCTCTCAGTCTGGGATGTTATACAAAATTCTTCATGACGCACCGAGGTCAAACTACGACCCTAGACATAAGCTCGGGCCTCATGCCGATGGAATTATAGGCTCTGCAAATGTTAAAGCTATAGACTTGGTGAAAATCCATTTGCAAGAGTTTTATCTAAGCCAATATGTAGGAGGATAAGCTTCGTATGTGTCCTCCAATCCCACTTAGTCGATAGACATACATTCTGTGCAATCGTCGACTAACCTGAATGGTAACCAAAAACTAGGAGGGAATAAAAGGAAGGGACATGGTAACAATAATAAGGATGGGAGGAATAATTATAATAAACCCAAGGAAAATGCTAATAATGATATATTGAAGATTAATTCTGGTGAGGGAAAGAAAGAGAAGAAGAAGGTGAAATTCCCGTGTAAGATTTGTACTAATGATCACCCTACCCACTTGTGCCCCAAACTAGAGGATGTTGCGAGGATTTTATCTCTACCACCCATTGTGTTGACTAATCCTTTCCCACATAATCAACACCTATCCTCGATCTCCTCTAATTTCTAAAATGAGGTGAGCGGGAGTCAAAACCCATCGACGCATGACAGTGACCGTTTATGCATCAATATGGTCAAGTCTCAGGTTAATGTAACCACTTGGTCTCATGATTATAGTCATTCATAGTCTGTTCCAAGTATAGAGTCTCCCCCTCCCCTAGATATGCATTTACAAATATTGGTGTTGGATTGTATTCATCCCTTATGGTTACCTTTGATTTTGTGGAACCAATTCATCATATATATGCCATGTCCAGTAGGTATTCTTTGTCAGTGAGGTATGTTCCTTTTCGCACTTCGTATTTTAATGATCCTTGGACCATACCTTCCTTGATTGCATCTTTTGAAGGTCAGTCACATACTGGAATGACCATGCCATTGTCAGCAACAAAGATAGCGTATCAGGTTGTTCTTGACTCTTCTGCCGACCCAAATCCTGTCTCCTCACAGACGAATGAGAAGGATCTTGTTCTTAAGCATGTATGGGCCACTTCATCATATTTCTCACATGAATGCCTCGATGACAATTTACCCTCGGATGAAGTAATCATAGAGGCCATGAATGGTTCTGATAGGTCATTAGATGATATGCATCATCTCTCTTATTTACTCCCAGAGCTTGCTAGAATCAAATAAGATGATTTTAGATCTACCTTGAGCGAGATAGTCACTCACGTTGTAGTTCCACTTGATACGCACAACATTTATGCCGAAGGAAACATGGTAAGTATCTCTCCTATCATCATGATCGATATCTCTCGTATTTCTGGTAAAGTTGAAATTATATATATCGGTGTGGATTGTTCACCTGAAGAAATTTTGATCTACACCGAGCTCTTCAAAGAATTATGTGATGCATTTTCTTGGTCGTATGAAGATATGCTAGGAATCGACCCTCAAATTTTTGAACATGAGATTAAAACCTACCCGGATGCTAAACCTATTCAAAAACAAATTAGAGATTTCAATCCTAGGAAGGCCCCTACTATTAAGGCAGAGGTGGAAAAACTTCTTAATGTAAGTTTTATCTACCTTGTTCCCTTTACTGAATGGGTATACAATCTCGTTCCTGTGAATAAGAAGCAAGGAACCATCCATGTATGCATGGATTTTCGAGACCTAAATAAGGCATGTCCTAAAGACAAATTACCGACACCTTTCATTGATTATATTTTTGATGAGTGTGCGGGAAGTGGGGTTTTTTCCTTTATGAGTGGATTTTCAGGATACAACCAAATTCAAATTAAAGTCGAGGATCAACATAAGACAAAATTTATTTTTCCTTGGGGTACTTTTACATACTGGAAGATGCCTTTTGGCCTTAAAACCGCCGCAGCGAGCCTTCCAACGAGCCATGAACTTCACTTTTCATGATCTAAAGTATATATTCAAAGCTTATCTCGATGATATCGCTACTTAATCTCACAAGAGAGTGGATCACTCTACCTACTTTCGACTAGTTTTTGAAAGATGTCGTTGTTATCGCATACATTTAAACCCTCATAAGTGCATATTTTGCATGAGGTTGGGTCTTCTTTTAGGATTCTTAGTCTCTGAGACTGGGATCATGGTGGATCCTTTAAAGGCTGAGGCAATACTTTGATTGCCTCCCCCGTGCACTATTTGTCATCTTCAAGGTTTATAAGGGAAATCTAACTTTTTACATCGATTTAGAGTAAACTATTCCAACATTACTAAGGTTTTCATGTTTCTCTTGAAGAAGGACACTTTGTTTATATGGGATGAGAGAGCCCAAGAATCCTTCGATCCTCTTAAGAAATAATTGGTATCGACACCTCTATCCGAATGGATGATTGGCAGGGATGATTTTAGGGGCTAAATTTCACTCATGGGCTAATTTTCCATGGTTTTTCCAAAAATGCGATTCACTATTTTAAAAATGATTCGCCCAAATTATATAGGATAAAATTATTTTACCATAAAAATATCCAAAAGTTTATAAAAATATATAAAACACTTAGAAATTTGAATATTTTTACAAAAATATCGCTAAACATTTATTGTTGACATATGAAGGATTAGTAAGATTCGCCTAGGTTTCTACATTTTAAAATAAATTTCCATCCTTAAAATCATCCCTGATGATTGGTATAGTTTTAGTTTAGGAGGATGATGAGCTCCATGATCACATCGTCTACTACCTTAGTCGAAATTTATTTGGTCCCAAACTAAAGTACTCTCATGTTGAGAAGCTAGATTTGGTTGTCGTAAACGCGGTTCAAAGACTACGACACTATATTTTTCTTTGCAAAAATACCGTAGTGGTTGATGTCAATCCATTTCAATACATCCTTACTAGCCGTATTATAGGGGGAAAATATAATAAATGGATTTTCATATTGCAAGAGTTTGATCTCGATTTTGCTTCAACAAAATCTAATAAATCGCTAGTTTTTTTCGAGTTAATATCAGAATTCCCTCGATTAGACAAGGATTTTATTCATGTCGATTCATTTGCGGATGAAGACATTTTTATTGTCTCTTCTTTGGACCCCTGGTATGGAGATATTTTGATCTATCTTCAAACCTTGAATTTCTCTCAACATCTTTTGAGAGAAGATCGACGATGCATACGATATCAATATAAGAAATACCTTATCGTCGACGACACTTTGTATTGCCAAGGCATAGATAATATCTTGCATCGTTTCTTGACTCACAAGGAAGTTGAATCTATTCTTAATGAATGCCATAGTGGGGCTTGTGGTGGTCATCTACTTGGGCTTGCGACAATCCAAAATATTTTGTGAGCTGGTTATTTTTGGCCTTATATTTTTAAAGATTGTGTTGAAGTGGTCAAGAATTGTCACCCTTTCCATGTGTTCTCTCGAAAGATTCCCTCTCATGTAGCCCCTCTTCACCCAGTCATTACCATCAGTCCCTTAACCAAGTGGGGGGTGGATTTTTTGGATTGCAACCCAACTTTGGCTGGGGGGAATCAACATATTATTGTTTCCATAGACTAATTTTCTAAGTGGGTCGAGGCCATGCCTACAATTAAATTCGATGGTAATATTGTTTCATTTTTTGTGTTCAATCAAATTATAGCCTGGTTCGTAATCTTGAGTGATTGTCACTGATCATGGCATACACTTTGAGAATGAAATGATGAAATAATTAGCATCAAAATTGGTGTTTAAACATGGTCATTCTTCCCCTTAATACCCCTAGGAAAATGGACAAGTATAGGTTGTGAAAAATTCTATCAAGACCATTTTGCATAAAACTCTCAGCCAAAGACTGACTGACATCTCATTCTTTACCCATCACTTTGGGCATACCGAACCTCAGTTAAGAATTCCACTGGTTTTTCTTCCTTCCATTTAGTACACGGTGTGGAGTCGATCCTACCTACTGAATGTGAAATCCCTTCTCTTATATTGGCAGTTAAGCTCCTACCTGACACTTTCGATCTCGAACAATTACTCGTACACCTAGAGAGTCTAGATTAGTAGTGTCGAGATACTTCTACGGATATCGAAATGAATAAATGATGTGTCAAGGTACATTATGATAAGCTTGTTTGTCCTCAGCAGTACACTGAGGGTGACTTGGTCCTCTTATATGACCAAGCCAAAGAACCACTTGGGGAAGGCAAGTTCAACCCCATGTGGCACGGTCCTTATATTGTGCGACGTGTCTTAGAAAAAGGGGCCTACAAATTAGAATATTATGAAGGGAATATGATGGTTGAGCCTAGAAATGGGCTCTAGTTGAAAATATATTATGCTTGATCCCCAAGCTCAGGTGTAAATATTTGTATACTATTGTATCTTAGTGTATATATATTTTCACTTTTGTCATTGTCTTGCTTGTCAAGTTTTCCCTTGGTTTAAAGATGTCAACAGGATCTTCAGTTTACTTAGGATTCACAAATGGTGCCAGTAATCATACATGGAACTTGGCTTCTGCCGCTTGGGGTTTTACTCACCTGAGGTTCAACTGGTGTCTTCAGGTGGCATTTGTCTAGGGACATCAACGAATAACACGGTTGAATACAAATCCATTATAAATATTTTGTGCGATGCCATTTCACATGGTATTCATTCTTTAGAATTTCACTTGGACTCCTAGTTAGTACTATGTCAGTTGAACAACAGTTACCATGTGTGAGAGCCTACTCTACTCCAACAATTCCTATGGGTACAAATTTTGGAATGACATTTTGATTTTATTACTTATAATCACATACCTTGAAGTTCTAATTATGTATCTGATGCTTATGCTAATTATGTTTTAGATTGGCATTTTTCACATAACTAAAGTAAAGAAAACACATTCACCAATGTACACATTGTAATATAATTAAAGTCAAAGACCAATGTTTTTTATATTTCATTTCTCCAAAAATATGGTGTTATAGTACAAAATTTGAGCTCACACCCTCAAAACACATATACAGCTGATAAATACAACAAACATGACATCTATGCTTGTGGCGCTAGATGTGTGTCATGATAGCATAGTATGAAATTTGTGAGACGCTGGAAGAGTCGCACCCAAGCATGGGGCACACCTACCACATGTTGTTGCATCGCCTCTGACAGATCCTCTACCTGAACCATGGGAATTCTTTGTGTCAAATGAGATAGGTTTCTCTGCACGTTTTGAAGCACTCTCTCAGTGTCTCCTCCCATTGGCTCATCCCCCCGATGCCTCCATCGATGTCTTGGGATTCCATATGGCCATCGCATACCCACATCTGCGTAATAATACATGTTTTAATTAGTACTTTACATCATCCCGAAAAAAAATTGTTTTTTCTTTTACAAAAATACAAAAAAAATGAAATATTTAAAAAGGTTTTTATACCTATATCTCAGTAGGAGGAACCTAGTGGTAATGGCATGTCCAGATATCCTCTGAAGTCGTTCCTTTCATATGGGTAGTCCTCCATATCTATCACCTACTGACACCACCAGAAGAAAAACTTGTTGTTGTAAGGTGTTGGAACCCTACTAGCCCCCAACTGCCTCATCACCTAGGTCCACCATGCCATGGCTGGATCATGAGGTCCGTGCAAAACAATCTCAACTATAGGGCCCAAGCCTAAAAACCACTCGAAGGAAAAACTACATAAGATAGATGTGGACCCGAAGTTCATCTTTCTACCTTTTTTGTAGTCTATCAACTGACTCTTCATATTGGCTAGCAATGGCATGCACCAATCGTAAACTGTGGGTCACAAGAACTCCACCGAGTAGAACATAAGTGGCCTTGATGCCTGATGCAACAAGGTCAACCCTGTGATCCACTCCAACATTGGGACACTGATCTTGAGACTTAAGTTGTTGATCACTCTGATTGGGATTTGCCTCTCTACATTCTCGTTCCCTGCAACGCAGTGAGTGGCTATGTAATCCTCTATATTCATGCCACTCCCATCTCTGTGGGCTTTGATGTTCACCACCTCACCCTGACATGACAATCCTATCAGAAAGTATATTTCCTCGGCTTCAATCATCAATGGTTTCCCATAAAGTTTGAAGGCCTTTGTATCTGTATCCCAGTAGTTCACCATCATTTGGAGAAATCTCACTTGATCCCTCATTCCTTTGAGAGACTAAAATTTATATATCCCACATCTTATTAATTCCATTTCGGCCCCTAGATATCTTTCTATTGTAGCATCCACCTCTCGATCCTCTCTTTATCTCCACTCTAGAACCATCCTGCAAGTTTAAAATCAAATTTTGAGTCAATATCCTTTAAAAAATTCAACTCATGAACTTGTATGCGAGCTGTAGTTTACATAGTCATGTATAGGGCTGCATATACGTAGTCTATTTTGATAACAGTCATGTATAGGGTTGTGTATACATGACCTGATGAATTACAACCTGCGTACACCCTAGTTTCTAGTTTATGCCTGAAAATACTCACAAAGTGAAGCCTACATTAAAATTTTAAACCAACAGAAATGAAGAGAAGGGAAAGAAGACTTACTTGGTCCAAATGGTTATCAAATCCATCACTCGTAGCTCCCAAAATTGGTCGTTGAAAATTAGAGGCAATTGGGCCCAAAATGCACTATTTGGGTAAATAATACAAATGGTATAGTAAAATTGGTTATTCTCACTATTTATAGAAAACATTTACCCACTTTACATAGTGTTTTGTAATATTTTGGCCTAGTGGACTAATAATGCAATGGATGGAGTTGGTTTTGGTGGTTTTATCCAGGGATTCTTGCAGTTTCTAGCATCATGTCACCCATTCGTGACTTTGACGGGTATTTTCGTTGACAAGCATATAGGATAGGTGATCACTCCATTATTCACACTTGCCTTATCCTATAACTACTATTTGTATGCCTTAGGTACAAACCCATTTCTTAGCGACATGAAACCTTTTTTATTCTACTAGAAGTGTCATTATTAAATGGTAGAGACTTACCAAACATGGGTACCCTAGTTAGAACCTTTGTGCCATATGGTGCCCATACAAATATTTTTCCGTAAGACTGAGAGTCCCTTATAGTTGAATATGATTTTTCATTCGAACCTCATTTCTTACTCATAAGCATGATGACCTATACCTATGGGACTCCCACGAGTCTGGTTTAATCTCTTTTTTGACTCTCTCAAAAACAGAAAAGATTGTTGAGTGAAATTTTCTCTTTCACACTTGTAAATTGGATTTGAAAGGACGTCTATTTGGTATAAGTTTAACCCCTTTTCAGACCAAGTAGACTAAATTTATGAAAAAGGACATTATTTGGAGTTAAGTTGTAATTTCATCTCATCCCCTCACTTGCATTAATGAGCCTATTTTCAGTTCCCGCTTTTGCATTATAAGCCTATTATCTCAAGCAATTTACATCATCATCCAAGAAGAGCCTTGTTTATATCTTTTGTAGCTTGACACCCTCTACCCTATGAGGAAACATTCCCTCGAGTGTCCATATCCTGCATTCACCTCCTTGCATTGAGAATAGGTATGTTCCATTGTTGGAACTAGTTGCTTACTCGTGACACTCATTTCCTCCTCTATATCATAGCATTCATTTGTCTATGAAAAAAAATATATATATGGGTGGGAAAAGAATATTATATCATATTGGTAGCAATTGTGTCACCTTTGAAAAGATCACAAAAGAAAAAAAAAAAACTTTTGAGTCCACTTTTCATCAAATTTTGGGTCTAGCATGACCTTGAAGTTGATCTCATTACTTAGAATTTACTCCCCCGAATGGTTTAATATTCAGGTCTCTATGGAGGGTTGATTGGTGTCTCTCGCATCACAAAGTTTCATCATTGAGTCTATGATGCCTGAGTCTTCCATATGTCTCATTCTCTGTTCAAAGGAAGTCTATAATCATTTGTTTTCCATTTCTCAAAACTCTTGAAGGTTTGCGTAATGAAATACATACCATCCCGATTATTGTCTCTGAGTTACATGAATTTGTAGTCCTATCATGCCTTTGGTGCTACTTTCATTATGAGTAGGTAACCTTGAACCAAACAACAAATATCTCCTTATTAGTCGCTGACTGGGGGGTTTCCCAATGTTTGAATATATTTCTTACCATCGAAATATATTCACACATTGGGATTCATGCATTTTCTTGGATGAAATTATCCTTGTTGGTGGTTTCCTCTCCTTTGTCAGCAATTTTCATTATTGGCTTCTATTAAAAGGGTATTTTAGATACCCTTGCATCACGGTGGATCACGAAAGACCTTATGGTCATTCATTTGTGAACATGTTCTTCATATAAGTTCCTCCAAATCATCAAGATATTGTTTTTGAGTCCACTTTTCATCCAAATTTTGGGTCTAGCATGACCTTAGGAAGTTGATCTCATTACTTAGAGTCTACTCCTTCGACTGGTTAATATTCCAGTCTCTATGGAGAGTTTGATTGGTGCCTCCTGCATCACAAAGTTTCATCATTGAGTCTATGATGCCAGAGTCTTCCATATGTCTCATTCTCTTATTCAAAGGATGTCTATCAGCCTGTGTTGTCCATTTCTCAGAACTCTTGAGTTTGCATGTCAGCCATACCATCAGTGTGTCTCAGAGTTACATGAATTTGTAGTCCTATCATGCACCCTGGTCCTACTTTCATTATGAGTAGGTAACCTTGAACCCAACAGTCGACATTTTCTCATTGTTCATTGACTGGGGGGTTTACCTTGTGTTCGACAATAAGAAATCGATTCACACATTGGGATTCATGCATTTTCTTGGATGAAATTATCCTTGTTGGTGGTTTCCTCTCCTTTGTCAACAATTTTCATTATTGGCTTCTATTCAGAAGGTATTTTTCGTGCACTGCTTGCATCTGGTGGATGCGAAAGACACACATGGTCATTCATTTGTGAACATGTTCTTCATATAAGTTCCTCCAAATCATCAAGATATTGATTTATACCTCGTGTTAACTGATGAGATATGCCTTAATGATCTCCTTTCAGTGGGTCTCCTTCCAGTGACTTCAGCCCATCTATTATGGAAACGAGACCTAGAGTCCTATGAGTACCTAGAGGATTGCAGTCATTAGTGGCAGGTTCTCTCACCATCAACAATTGGTAATACATAAGAGTCTCCTGATCAATAGATTCTTCAAGTGTTTGAACTCAACTCCTTTATTCACACATGTAAGAATGTACTCGGTTCCTTCATACCTACTTTCATCATTGGTAGGTTGTCTCGCATTTGTTAATGGTATACCATAATGACCGATAATCAAAAGAAGTCTCACTATGTTTGACCTCAACTTCTTTATTCACATGATGTAGAATCGCACCTTTGGTGGATCGTGTAGAAGACTTGAAGACATCAATTCATAGTCACAAATTTCTTGAGATGTTTCTATCATTCATTGGACCAGTACCTATATGATTTCAGTGATCGTAGGAGAACAGATTGTGCTTCATTGTATATAGATATCTCCAAAATGATTTTGAGGTTGGTTTTCACTGGGTGTTAGGGACCTAACCCCTCACGTAGGTAGAATAATATATTCTGATGTAATAAAGGTTAATATTAATAATATCTAGCAATAAGGAAGAATAAGTCCAATGTAAGAAGACCTAATAGAAGATTCCACTTCTAGAAGGATCTTCCTCTAGATGGTTATTTTGATAGACATATTTAGTATAAATAGGAGTCGAGGGTATGAGAATTTTTTTCTTGTATATTATTGTAATAAATATATGCTCTATTGGAGGTTTCCCCCTCGAAGAGGCAAGCGAACATTGCTCTCAGTAATCAAAGTGCTCTTTCTGGTATTATTCTGGCATCATTTTGGTATTATTGTGGTGTTGTTTTGGTTATATTGTTGTTCATTTGCCATTTCTATCATTTTATTTATGTTCTGCATATTTTCTATATCTGGAATATTACAAGTGGTATGAGAGCACTTTCCTCAGTAGAAATTTGTGGGTTAATTTTTTTTCAAGGTAGAGACATATTCTGACATCTTTAAGCTACAGATATCTGTCATTACATGCATAAACCTGCAATCAGGGATTCATACACGTAGGAAATACAAGTGGTACTTAAGCGCACATCTGTTGGCCACCCTTGTAACCCATGTTGGTACCCCTTCAAGTGGTAGTGCATCAGACAACACATGTATACGGATCAACCTAGATTTCATGAATCCCTCTTTAGATAAATCGATCAGCCGCCTGATCATTATAGTGCCATCGAGAACAACACTTGGGAATATACTCTCTAGTACCTGGGTAGTCGGGTAGTACGGCTAAGGGAACAGTCTATCCTCCTTAGTTGTTTTCCTGATATATTGGGTTGAGTACTACTGTTGGACCCCATAGGTATATCAAAGAGCTATAGCACAGGGAAAAACCTTGTCTAAAGAACCCTTGAATACCTAGCCTTTCGGAACGGAAACAAAAAACAAAACAAACAATTTCTATTGTCGCGCAACTGTGTCTCCTGCATTCGATTTTCCAAATCACTAAACATTTATTCCTGATTAAGAATTTGGGCATATCATCACTCCAGTATTCTTCAGATAGGAATATAACTCCGTAGGTGTAAAAAAAATAAAAATAAAAATGAGTTACACCATTATTTGAGACCTATTCCATTGGATTTCTCTCTTCACCCTTATCACATTCATACCTATCATTTTTCAGAAATTGTTTTAACCCCAGCTGCCCCTTTTTGATTCTCTCTTCATAATGGCCCATACCCATAGCCAAGACTTGGAATCTCACTTCAATACCTTGCAATCTAATTTCACAGAGAACCAACAAGAAGTGAGACGGCTTAGTACCAATATTGTCACCATCAATAAAAATATGCATTCCTCGATCACCGCATCAATCGAAGAACTCAAACAAGACCTCAAACAAGATATTACTACCCATCTTGAATATGTCTCTATGATGATATACACCAAGATACATATCCCTGCAGATCCTCCCTTATATAACCCACCTTTGCATATCGAAGATGAAACATCCTCTCATTTCCATAATTTTCATCCCCATCACTTTTAGCGTAACCTATGCCTTCCACATGTGGATGTGACCAATTTTGATGGCTTAGATCTGTTATGAGGGAAAAAATATCTATGGCCAAGGGTAAACCACAACAGACAAGTATGACTGTAGAAATCAACTCAATTCCATTGTATGCTATATAAACTATTGTGTAATATAAGAAAGAGGCCTACCTCGATCCAACATTTGATGATGTTCCATTGTTGAGCACTTCGACCCAAAGATTTATACCTGCAATAAGTTCTTAATAAACAAGCAAAGAAAGTATATAGTGATAATGTAAAGGGGTTAGCACATTAGATATCATAATCCATTGATAAACATTACAAACATGCCCATGGATAATAATGATATATTTGCACGAATCCAATAGGATGGGAAAGGAGTATTTCTATTAATAATTGATCAACAAAAGTGTCAACATTATAAACTTCCATGTCGGCACGGTTAGAAACCAAGGAACCAAGCTCCTTCCAACTGGGTTTCCACCACTTCAATCCTCCACCAAAGGCAAGCTCAAAAGAGAGAGACAATGAGGTTCTCTCAACAATAGAGAAAGAGCTTGGGGGCTAAACACTATGTTAAGACTTGAGGGACAAAGGGATGCAAACTCAATATGAAGTAATTTATCTAGAGTAACTTTTCTCTAAAAGTTGAATGCTTTCTCCCCGTTTCCATAGCTCAAAATTGTGCTCTTATAGCCTTCAAAATGAAACTGAAGGGTTGAGTCAGAACGTTTCTAGTATATGGAAGGCCAAGGATCAATGATCTCTTTTTGTGACATGGAAACCCGACTCCATTTTTGTATTTTCTAGCACAAATCTTGATGTACACGGGCTGTAGTGGAGCAGCCTGCGTATATGCTTGTTGTATAGTTGATAGGGTGTGTATATGTGGAAAAATGTTTATTTTTAGCTCTGGATTTGTCAAAAAATGGATGATAAGTCTACACAGGAAAATGGAAAAAGGCCCTTTCTGAAAGATAACAATGGTGAGGAAAATCTTGCTATAAAAGATGCCCCCTAATGTTTGAGATCAGAGGAGTATCTGCGATGGCCAAAATACATTATAAAAAACCCAGGAGTGGAGTGGTAGAGAACCAACTGGACGAAATCGATTGCTCATTACATTATGTACTGACTTTTCATACATGGATTCCAAGAATACAATGTAGATCCATGCGAAAAATATGCCAAATAAGTTTTTGTGCCCATGAATAGGAAGATACAATGAATTTATATGTCAAAGGTTGTCATAGTCATGAACAAGGCCTAGTGAAACCAGTCTCAAAATCAATCTGAAGATATCTGTTTACCATGGAGTACAATCTGATTTCCCATGATCACTAAAATCAAACAGGTGTTGGTCCAATGAAAAGGAAGCAACAACTTAGGAAAGTTGCGGCCACATAGTGATGTCTTCAAGTCTTCTACACTATATGCCAAGGGTGCAATTCTACATCATGTGAATAAAGGAGTTGAGGTCAAACATAATGATACATCATTTGATTACCGGTCATTAAGGTATACCGTTAACAAACGCGATGCAACCTACCAATAATGAAAGTAGGTATCAAGGCACCGAGTACAATCCTACAAGTGTGAATAAAGGAGTCGGTGTTGAGCACTTGAGAAATCCATTGATCAGGAGAGATTGATCTATTGCCATCTGTCAATGGCGAGAGAGCCTGGAACTAATGAATGCAAGCCTCAAGGTACCCATAAAACTCTAGGTCATGTATCCATAATAGATGAGTTGATGTTGATAGAAAGAGATCTGTTGAAAGGAGAGCATTAAGACATCTCTCATCATTCATCATGAGGAACAAAGAAAGAGCTTCATGATTTGGTGGATATCGAACGAAGAACATGTTCATGAACCAACGACCCTATGCATCTTTTGTGTGTATCAAATGCAAGTAGTACATGAAAAAGACCCTCTGAATCGCAACCAATGATGAAAACTACTGACAGAGGCAAGGGAACTATCAATAAGGATAATGGCATCCAAGACACTGCACGAATCCCAAAGTGTGAATAGATGTCTTACCGTCAAACACAAAGGAAACCACCTAGTCAATGACCAATGATGAAATGTCGATTGTTGGGTTCAAGGTGACCTACCGATGATGCAAGTAGGGCCAAGGTGCATGATAAGACCATAGTATGATGTGATTCTTAGACAAACTGAGGGTATGGACGACATGCAAAGTCAATATTTCTGAGGAGTGGCCAATGCATGTTGTGAGAATTCATTTGAGAAGCATGAGACATGTGTTGGACTCCGGTAGCATAGAATCAATTATGTGACAATTAGATGCAGGAGGCATCAATAACGTTCTCTATAGGGACTGGAAGAGTAACCAGTCGATAGAGATAACTCTGTAATCAGATCAGCTTCCTAAGGCCATGCTAAAACCCAAAATTTTGATGACACAAGGACTTAATAATTTTGTGCTTTGTTAAAAGGAAACACGACTGCTGCCAATTATAATATAGTACTCCCTTCTCACCCATCTTTTTTTTCATAAAAAATGAATGTTATGATACAGAGGAGGAAACGAGTGTCGCAAGTAAAAAAAACTAGTTCTAGCAGTGGAACATACCTATGCTCAATGCAAGGAAATGCATGCGGGAGATGGACACTCAAGGTGATGTTCCCTCCAGGGCTTAGGGTGTCAAATTGTGAAGGATATAAACAAGGCTCTGCTTGGTTGAGGATGCAAAAAATGCTTAGGCAATGGTTTATAATGCAAAGCGAGAACTAGCTAAAGGATCAATACTACAAGCAAGGGCATGATATGCAATCACATCTTAATGCCAAAATATATCCTTTTTTATGTCTTGTAGTCTACTTTGTGTGAAAAAGGGATAAACTTGTGCCAAATAGACGTCTTTTCAAATCCAATTTACGAGTGTGAAAAAGACAAGTTCACTCGGCAATATTTTCCATTTTTTATAACGAGTCGGAAAATAGCTTAAGTAAGACTCATGACCTTTCAAATCCAGTTTAACAAGTGTGAAAGGGACAAATAACTCAACAATATTTTTAGTTTTTAGATGAGTCGGAAAAGAGCTTAACTATGTCTCGTTTTTGGTGTCTTAATCAACATGTAAAGGGGGAAGCCAAGGCTCCCATCTCGGTCTTCTGCGGAAAGTCAGTATCTCACAGATAGCTGACAAAATCTTGGGAAAACCCAAATTTATCCAAGTCAAGGAGGGAAAAGTGCTAACGAAGTTTATCGTCTCTGTGTTATATCGGATAATGTCTCTTCTTGGAAAAGACATAGGCGAAGGCATTGGATACCCCAAAAGACCATCCCAATCAAAGGGAACCTCGTCAACACTTGGAGGGAGAGAACTTGAGAAGAGTAAAACTTTCTCTAGTTAAAAAGGTGAAGTAATAGAAATGGTAAGGACATGGAAAATAAGGTATAGAACCAGAACCAGAAGAGAGAGATCGACCAAAAATTACATTGGCACAACCACTTCC
>SNQJ01S0201200.1:0-12861 GCA_010110895.2 Picea sitchensis | reverse complement strand
AAGCCTGCAAGCTTCTTTCATTGTTATTATCAGACTCTCTTTATCTTTTTCTATGCCTATGAGTTGAAATCATTTCTTTGTCTATGTTTAAAGGTCCCATGGTAACTGTCATCTTACCTTTGATTATTAAGCAAGAATCATAATCATCCTTTGCTAGTTTTTTGACCCATCATATATATTGTTATGTATGTTCTAGTTAATTGATTGGTTTTCTTATCCATTTTACCTACAAACCTATATGATAATATCTCTTGAAGGCCTTGTACTGCATTAATATAGCTAGATTGTCTTGAAGATACAATCCAATGGTTTAGATATTCATCTTGATCCAAACCCACACCCATTATTGAGAAAATAATTACAAAAAGGTTAAGTTACCAGGCATCTCTGAGATACAGCCTAGGAGAGTTTCCTAGAGTGATAAAAAATTGGTGTCGTTGTCGGGGAGAGGAGATTGAAGATTAGCTTCCTTGGGAGACGACAAGATCCAAATTTGATGATAGAAAAAGTTTGGACACATTTATGTTTGTAATCATATATCTGGCGACTCAATTGGAATGAAGTGGCTCCGAGAAGGGCTCATACCAGAGAAATCCAAGAAAGACCACTGGAAACACCAGTTCCAGACCCTGCGAAGATCATCATAACTGGAAAAGTATTGCAAATACAAACTTCCGGATCTGCAAGAGCATCTAAACCAGGTATTTCATGAAAGACTTCTTCTTTTGTATCTGGAGAACCTCTTGTTGAATCCCCTTCTGTTGAAACTTCTAGTTCTCAGAAAATTGAAATTGTGTCAGAAAGCTTGAAGGGTGATGAGCCTTCAATTTCCTTTGATGTTATAGATTCTATTTCTGAGCATGTTACTATATCCAACTTAGGAGAAGAAGTTGTAGAATCTATCCAAGAAGAGGACTCTTCCTCTTCCTTGAATTCTTCACCAATTGATCCTGTAGAATTTTTTTTCCATACTCATGCCCGTTCTTGAAGATATTTTACAATATATTTCCTATAAGGGTGAAGAAAACTTGGCCTTGCTACTCGGTCAATTTTATAGAGCTTCTTACTTTCCACCTTATTCAGGAAACACATTCCAGGGTAGTCATCCTACCAGTGCTTCCCCTTCATTCCTCAGTGAAGTAAGACCACCATTGTCCATAGTCCCACCTATCCCATCTCATCCATCATCTATATAAGCCTCTTCCTCTACATCAACCCCCAAGATTTCCATGGCTTCCCCTTTGACAAAAATGGAACAAATATTAGCCAATAGGTATGCCCCTCTTGTGTTGCCCAATCCCTTATCAGCCATTCCAACAGGAGATTATTAGAAATATATGCCAAAGTTTACTGGATCTGGGGATTATACTCTTGAAGAACATATAGAATCTTTCTATGCTTATGCTGAGAATATTAACATTTCAGAGGAATATGTTTGGACTAGAATTTTTGTGCAGATCTTGGATGGTCAAGCTAGGAAGTGGTTCAAGGAACTGCCAACAAATTCAATGGCAAGTATTGAGAAATTACATGAAGTGTTTTTGAAACATTGGGGAGAAAGAATAGACCTCTTGTATTATATTACTGAATTTGGAAATCTAAGAAGAGAAAATGGGGAGTCTGTCTCAGACTTCACCAAAAGATTCAATAAGATGTTTGGCAAGATCCATGCAGAGATCAAGCCAACTGATGCATCAACAAATATTACTTACTCTTATGCCTTTGATCCATAATTTTTCTTAATCCTTAGAGAAAGAAGGTCAGCCACACTCGCTTTAATGCAAGATGATACTCTTGAGGTTGAATCTAACATTATGGCATCTCAGAAACTTAAAGGAAAATTTGAGAGAAAGAAGTCGTCTGCTGATCCTCCTTATTCTTCAAATACCAAAATGGAAAAGATGGCTAAGATGTTGGACAACTTGACCTCGTAAATGTCAAAACTGAAAATTCAGAGTCAGTAGCCAGCAACAAGAAAAGAGCCTAATGCCTATTCTCCCAGGAATCCTAATGCATTCCCTTATAGAAGGAACAACCAATAGGTTCAGATCCTTCAGAGAGACAAGAATGCAGCTGAAGACCAAAGGATTAAGGCCCCCTTCCAAAATGCAGTGAAGAAGAAGACAACATCAATTGCTTTGGGGATGATACTGATTCCTCCTTGTTGACACAAACAGATTATGAGGAGGCCCAAATGAACGAGTAGATTAATGAGGCAAGCATTGAAGAATATTTTTATCAGACAAATGATTAGCCAGGTTACAATTTAAGATCTAAGACTGCCGCTCCAAAACCATTGCTTGATGCCCCCGAAAAAAAGAAAGATGTTACTGCCAAGTAGCCTGCTGCTCCTACAAAGAAGACACACACTCCTGCAAAATAGTAGCAGAAGCTAAAGAACAAGTGTCCCTCAGAGCTCCTTCTAACGAGGTAAAACCTTCCGATAAAATATCATATTCATTTAATTTTGAATCAAAAATTCAGAAGGTGAAAATACCTATGCCATTAACTAAACTTATGAAGAATGACATATTCAAGTCTACTATCTTGAAGTCCCTTTAACCAAAGACTCCCCCAACTACTGATTATGTAAACCTTCAAGATGACAAGCCCACAGTGACTATAGGACCTATGGTAGAAGATCTATATGACTCTTGTCCACCCTTCTACGTATCCCTGAATATCGATGACAAGATCCTTCACAACTGCTTGCTTGACTCGGGAGCGTCACACAATCTTATGCCTAAAGCAGTGATGTATGAACTTGGGCTTGAAATCAAAAAACCTTACCATGATCTCTTCTCTTTTGACTCTAGGAAAGTTAGATGCCTCTTCCTCATAAAATACCTTGTCATAAACCTTGCCCAGCTGCCAATGTGAAGCATGGTAATGGATGTTGTAGTGGCTAATATCCCACCCAAGTTCGGCCTCCTCTTGTCATGTTCATGGAGCAAAAGGATAGGATGTACCTTGCAGATGGATCTTTCGTATGGCACAATCCTGGTGTTTGGAGGAGAGATAAAGAGACTTTACAAAGAAAATTAGCTTTCCTACATCATTAGTGATGGGAAGAATTTTGTAAACCATCCCATCTATGCATTAGACACAGACTTTGGGGCATGCATTCTGTAAATAGATGATTCTCAGCTAGCTCCTTTGCAGATCACAAAGCCTACTTATCAACAGATTGATGGAGAGAGTACTCCCCTGTGGAGCATGTTCTTTGATGGTGCCAGTACCAAAGACTCAACAGGTGCAGGTGTAGTTTTGATTTCTCCTTCAAGAGAGGCTATTCATTTGTCTTTTAAACTTGATTTCAAAACTACTAACAATATAACAGAGTATGAGGCTTTTTTGTTGGGATTACATTCTACCAAGGAGATGGGAATTAAAGGACTAAAGGTGTTTGGAGATGTGGATCTCATCATACAGCAAGTGAATAGTACTTTCCAAGCAAAACATGTCAGGTTGAAAGCTTACAGGGATGAGGTATGGAAAATCAAGGACCCTTTTTCCATTTTTTATAATTCTTATATACCCAGAGCTATGAATCACCTTGTTGTTTCCCTTGCTGTCTCATCCAGTATGTTCATTCCTCCCATGCCTCCTAGACTGAATTACGAAATCCAAGTCAAATATAGACCA
This sequence comes from Picea sitchensis, assembly GCA_010110895.2. Classification (NCBI taxonomy): domain Eukaryota; kingdom Viridiplantae; phylum Streptophyta; class Pinopsida; order Pinales; family Pinaceae; genus Picea; species Picea sitchensis. Next base: position 9,216 of record SNQJ01S0201200.1, on the reverse strand, counting down.
TCCCTACCCGACAATGTCAAATATTGGAAAGTTTTTGAAGATGATGATGAGCTTAGTAGATTTCTTCTAGTTGTAGATGAATTTTCTGATATGCATATTGACCAAGAAAATCAAAATGTAGAGGAATCCAAGAAGCCTAAGCTAAAAAGAAAAAAGGGTCAGCATGATATCGTTTAGATGCCCAACAATTATATACCTTGGGGTTTGGTGCCTCTTAAGAAGATTTTCGACCAAAATGATGTCCCCTACAAACCTGATAAGAAGGAGAAGGATCTTGCTATCCATGAGCACAATATAGGAAGCCAAAATCATCCTAAATTCATAAATCTGTCCACTGAATTAACTGTTGATCAAAGGTCAGAATATTGCAGCATTATGAACGAATTTGATGATGTTTTTGCCTGGAAATACAGTGATCTGAAAACCTATGATCCTGATGTCATTTAACATAAGATTCCCCTTGAGAAAGATACCATCCCTTTCAAACAAAAAATGAGACCTATCAGTCCTCACCTATTGTCTGTAATTGAAAAAGAAATAAAAAAGCTCCTTGATGCCAAAATCATAATCCCATTAAGATACTCTAAATGGATTGCAAATCTAGTAATAGTGAGAAAACAAAATGGTGAGATCAGGTTATGCATTGATTTTAGAAACTTAAATAAATGCTCAAAGAAAGACAACTATCCCCTACCTAAGATGAAAAACTTGCTGCAAAGAATTTCAGGGGCCACTTTCATGCCTTTCCTAGATGGCTTCTCAGGCTATAACTAGGTTTTTGTACATCCTGATGACCAAGAAAAAAATTCCTTTGCTACTCCTTGGGGTACCTTTATGTACACCAAGATGCCATTCGGGCTAATGAATTTCGGGGCCACTTTTCAGAGGTCCATGGACATAGCTTTCGTGGGACAGAAGGACAAGTTTGTCATCATCTATCTTGATGATATCATAGTTTATTCTAGCAATCATGAAGAGCATATGAAGCATCTGAAAAGAGTATTTTTGAAATGCAGACAATTTGGGATTTCGCTGAACCCCAAAAAGTCTCAATTTACTCTCAATAAGGGTAAGCTCCTAGGCCACATTGTTTCAGCAGAGGGAGTGAAAATTGATCCAACTCAGGTGGAAGCAATTCAGAAGCTGTCCATACCAAGATCAAAGAAGGATATGCAATCCCTACTCGGTAAGATAAATTTTGTTAGAAGGTTTATTCCTAATTTCCCTAAGTTAGTGAAACATATAACCTCTATGCTAAAAAATGGATCTGAGATAAAATGGGAAGACAATGCAAGAAGTTCATTTCAGGATATCAAACATGCTATCATGGAATCCACCACTCTAATCAGTTTGGATTACACCAAGAATTTCTATATTTTCTCTTTTTCTTCCTATGACATAGTGGCAACAGTCTTGTTACAAAAAGATGATGAAGGTATTGATCACTCGATGGATTTATTTAGAAAATCACTTAGGGATGTTGAACTAAGGTATGATCCTATAGAAAAACAATCTTATGCTCTCATTAATTCATTAAAATCTTTCAGAATTTATATCCTCCATGCAAAGGTTGTGGCCTATGTTCCTTCAGCCTCTATGAAGGATGTCTTGACCCAACGTGATATTGATGGAAAGAGAGATAAATGGATTGAAAGGATGATTGAGTTTGACATAGAAGTGAAGCCCACTAATATGGAAAAAGGCCAAGGCCTTGCCAAGATTTTGACAGAAGAAAATTGTGATCTTTTGGACATAAATTTCATTGGGGAAAGTTCAGCAAGTTTGCAGATAGGGGTAGCAACGGAAGAAAAACATGAAAGCCAGCAAGTGGCCGAGAATTTGGCTTCATGTGAGTGGTATTTAGGTATTATTTATTTTTTACAGAAGTTGGAGGTTTCTCCTGAACTTAGCATGACTCAAGCCCGAGCCTTTAAGCTCAGAGCAATTAAATTTTTCATTAATGATAATCTTTTATATTGGAAAGATCTTACTGGTTTACTACTGAGATGTTTAGACAAAGATGAGTCAGTTGAAGTCATGCATCGATTTCATTCAAGTATTTGTGGAGGCCATCATTACTGGAAGACCATAACTCATAAAATCCTAAGGGATGGGTATTACTAGCCTTTTCTTTTTTTAGATGTGTGTGCCTTTGTGAAATCTTGTGATAAGTGCCAAAGATTCACACAAAAACAACAACTAAAATCTCTACCCCTGAGACCTATTGTAGTGAATGGTCCTTTTCAACAGTGGGGCTTAGATTTCATAGGCAAGATTAATCCTTCATCTAGTGGTTAGCATAAGTGGATCTTGGTAGCTACTGACTATTTTACCAAGTGGATAGAGGAAATCCCCACTAGAAATTCCACTCATCAGGTCGTCATGAAGTTTCTCTATGAAAACATTCTGATCAGATTTGGTTGCCCAAAAAGGCTAGTGATGAATAATGCAACAACCTTCAAATTTGATGCATTGGTTGACATGTGTAATTCAATGGGAATTCAATTGGTACACTCAACTTCCTACTACCCTCAAGGCAACAGTCTTGTCGAGTCGTCCAATAAGAGTCTAGTTAGAATCATCAGAAAGATGTTGGAGGATAATCAAAGGAGTTGGGATTCCAAACTAAAGTTTTATCTTTGGGCAGACAGAGTGACTAACAAGAAATCCATAGGAACTTCCCCCTTCAAACTGGTTTATGGCACTAATTCCATTTTCCCCATTCAACTAGTTCTACCAGTGGCTAAATTCTTTCAGGAGGAACAAACCGAATCAAATGATGTGGTAAGAAGAATGCTTGACTTGGTAGAATTGCAACAGGTCAGGGAACAACTGGTGGATAAATCAAAAGCTCATCAAAAGAGGATCAAGGATAAATTTGACAGAAAAGAAAAGGTGGACAACTTTCAGGTGGGTGACTGGGTTCTGAAATAGGATGCCCTCAGACAAGATAACGGCAAGCACGACAAGTTTTATTCTTTGTGGACTGGTCCTTTCATGATAACTCAAGTGCAACACAACAACACCTTCATTCTGCAAAGTCTGGAAGGTGAAGAAATGTTTGGTCGCCCAGTCAATGGGCATTTTTTGAAACTCTATTTCATCTAAGGCTTCAAAGCCTTGTCATTGTAAATTTTATTTTCAATTCTTTGCTTTTTGCAAAATAACTCCATGCCCAATGGAAGCACTAGAAGATAGGTTTAAATTTTTGTTTTACATGAAAGGCATTAGTTATGTGGTTCTTGAAACCTCACAGGGAGGCTTTCACCCCCAATAGGAGCCAGTGTTATCTCCTCAAATAAATCAATCGAAGTATTTCATTTTAGATGATAGGATGTCTTTTAAAAAATACATTATTGATTTTTTAAAGCTCATTTTTGAAATCTTTATGCATGTAATAAAGTTAAAATAAACTTTTGTTGAGTTTTTATTTGATCTAATTCAAATCTCAGGTTTCAGTGGCTTAGGCGAACATTTCGATTGTTCATTAGCCACCGAAAGCCTTAGCTTTTGATAGCTTAAACAAAGGAATTCATGGCTATTTTAGCCACCGAAATCACAGAAGCGGGGGAGGAGTCAACAAATCCTTTCACACGATTCAACCGTTGGGTTTGAAGTTTTATAATTGAAAATTATCCACCGAAAAGATAGGAGAACGAACCATTCATGACCAGGAGATGATCTTTTATGATATAAGTGAATCTTTTCAGGATTGCTGTATCATCAAGCCATATGCTTACGTACCCTCCATCACTACAGTTATCGACCATGATTGCTGCAATTCACAAACCATTCTTCCACATCCCTTGTAATCAGTGCCACATTCTAAAGCTCGCCTCAGTTTTCTCTTTTCTGTCACAGCCAAGCCGAATCTCCCTAACTATACGCTGTGTAACTCTCCTCCAAAATCCATTTCTTCAATCACAAGTGAAAAGAAGCATTGTGGCAGATGAAGAAAGGAGGGTCAAACCTGAGGAAAGATCTCGACGACATCAGTTACTTGGAATCACACCCGGAGGTATGTCAATTTTTCAAGGATGCAGGGTGTTATAATTTTTGCAAAAAATTACAGAGTTCTCATTAGCAGGTGGCAGAGGCCTTTGCCCTTAATTTCGACGGAAAGAAAGAAATCATAGGTCAGGATGAATTTGAGATAGATGAATCCCTCATAGCTGAAGTGACAAAGGTTCCAAGGACTAGAGAAAAATGGTTTAAAACTACTGTCACTAAGAATGTTGAATTCATGTCTTATTTGAAACCAAAACATAGGGGTTTGATATGGAGGAAAGAAATCCCTGTGTCTTTCCTTGAAGAGAAATGGAAACAATTATTAAAATCCATAATGGTCTATATAACTTGTGAAGGGCGATATAATAGAGTGATGATTTACCATTTTAAACTCATAAATAATTTGACTGGTAGAAACCCACTCAATCTTCCCCATTTTCTCCACAGAAGCTTATGCAAAATGGCTCATCAAGTCAAGGCCAAACCAAATAAAGTTGCAGGTAGACTATACCACCACGGTCTGATTAAATTTTTGGTTTGTGAGATGTTGCAAAGAAGAGGCAATGAGTGGAATTACTTCTTGTTCTGGAATGATTTCCAGACTGAGGTGCAACCAGAGGGTAAAAAGAGTCCTCATTCCAAGAAGTCTTCTACTCCCAGAAGTGGAAAGAGGAGTAGAGCTATCTCTCCATCTCCGGTTAATCAACCCTCTCCTTCCTCTAAGCTAAATAAAACTAAGAATAAATTGAATTTCAGCAGTGAAAAAGAAAAGGCCAAAGAATCCCCAGTGAACAAAAGCATTCTTAATATTCCTTACACAGACTCGGAGGATGAAGAGCACCAGATTGAAATAGGGAACGAGGATTCAGTCACCACAGGGCATAGAAATTTTGTTTTTGNACCAGAGGGTAAAAAGAGTCCTCATTCCAAGAAGTCTTCTACTCCCAGAAGTGGAAAGAGGAGTAGAGCTATCTCTCCATCTCCGGTTAATCAACCCTCTCCTTCCTCTAAGCTAAATAAAACTAAGAATAAATTGAATTTCAACAGTGAAAAAGAAAAGGCCAAAGAATCCCCAGTGAACAAAAGCATTCTTAATATTCCTTACACAGACTCGGAGGATGAAGAGCACCAGATTGAAATAGGGAACGAGGATTCAGTCACCACAGGGCATGGAAATTTTGTTTTTGTAGATATATACACAACAAGTTATGAAGACCTTCCATCACCTACACCTCAAGAAGAACAAGAACCACAAATTGCAGATGCCTCATCTAGAAAATGAGTGAAGAAGAGTAAATCAAAGGAAATCAAGAATCTTAAGAAGAAGTTAGCTGAGCAAGAAGTGCTAGAAAGGGTAATCAAAACCAGGTATGAAACCCTGTCGAATAACTTTGCAGAAAGCAACTCATTCTTGGAAATATTAGCTCATGAAAGCATAAAGGAAAATAAAAAGAAGGACAAGATTGTAAAAGACTACAACAACTTATGGAGAGTATCTCAGGGCTTGAAGAAAAAGGCCAGGGCTTTGAGGAGACAAGCTATGTCTTCAAAACACCAGGCTCATACACATGCTACTCTTGAAACCCTAGCAGAGGTGGCAGTTCAGTGCAATGAACCAGAGGAAACCAGTAACCCTACATCCTTTGAGCAAGATGGAGAAGCCTTAAAAGATCAACCCTAAGGCATTTTTGAGCTAAGACTAAAGGTATTTTTGAAATTTTGATAATTTCACTAGTATCAGGTTTCAGTGGCTTAGGAGAACATATTGATTGTTCATTGGTGACTGAAAGTAGAGCTTTCGGTAGCTAATTGGTCTGAATTTTGTCTACTCTAGCTACCGAAAAAACTGATAAGGAAGAAAGTTAATATTTTTGCACAGGTCCAAGTTTTCCTTGTCCAAAAGCCTCAGAAATGATTCCAATTGATGGAAAATAATTAATGACATCCTTATCAAGAGTTTGTTTTGGTTTTAGAGATGCTCTACAAGACAGAAAGGTAAAAAACAATTAGCTATTTTCAAGGATATAAAGTTGTTTGACTGTCAACAAGTGTCATGTTCGACTCCTCCCATATCACATGAAATCCAATAGCCTTGGAAGGCTCACTACACCTGCCAAAGAATTTGAAGAACATAAAGATCATTCGAGGATTTGAATTGACCTAGTTTATAGGATATTTTCCTATTTTCTTGGGCTAGTTATTGATTTTCTATTTTAGGAAAAATTCAATCCAGTAGTATAGGATCTTGAAACTATTTGTAAAGGGCTATAAAGAACAAAACATTTGATGAACAAAAGGTTTGATTTTGAGTTCTGTAATCCACTATTATTATGATAAAGACACTTTCTTTAATATATTAAACCTACAAGCTTCTTTCATTGTTATTATCAGACTCTCTTTATCTTTTTCTATGCCTATGAGTTGAAATCATTTCTTTGTCTATGTTTAAAGGTCCCATGGTAACTGTCATCTTAMMTTTTGATTATTAAGMAAGAATMATAAGCATCMTTTGCTAGTTTGTTGACCCATCATATATATTGTTATRTATKTTCTGGTTAATTGATTGGTTTTCTTATCCATTTTATCTACAAACCTATCTGATAATAGCTCTTGAAGGCCTTGTACTRCATGAATATAGCTAGACTGTCTTGAAGATACAATCCAATGAGTTAGATATTCATCTTGATCCAAACCCACACCCATTATTGAGAAAATAATTACAAAATGGTTAAGTTACCAGGCATCTCTGAGATACAGCCTAGGAGAGTTTCCTGGAGTGATAACAAACTATTTCATAGAATACAGGTTTAAGTATATTTCTTTCCCAATTTTTCCCCCACCATTTCGGGCGAGTACCTCTTTATTTTTACGCAAGATTGAGGAGGATAACATATGCTTGTAGATGTAATCTCATCCTTCATACGAGTCCCTCAGAGTATGTTTAATGAACCCTAAGAAGGAGTGGTTCGATCCGATATGGGTATTTCTATGCTTGTTTAATTAGTCCAAGGAAAGAAAACTCGGGGGTTTTTCATGTTTAGAGAGTCTAAAAAACACTTAAAGGAAAATCCAAAATGTCCTTTCTCGTAAAGTAGACTGATGAGACCAAAAAAGAGATAAACTACTGCTCAACAAATGTTTTCTTCAAATACTTTAATGAGCGTGAAAAGAACAAGATCGCTCGACAATCTTTTCATGTTTAGAGAGTCTGAAAAGAGCTTAAAGGGAATTCCAAGGGGTTCCTTTTTTGTATAACCTTTACGAGTCTGAAAAAGTGATAAAATTTTACTCGGTTACATTGTCCTGTATTTACGAGCACGAGAAAGAAAAACACTAAGCTCGAGATTATTTTCATTTTTATGCAAGATTAAAACAAAACAAAACTATGCTTGGGATATATTTTATTTTACACAAGCTTAAACAAAACAAAACTATGCTTGGAACTGGTTTCATTTTTACACAAGCTCAAATGAGAGGAAACTATGCTTTAGGTAGGTGGTTTCATTTTTACACAATCTTGAACCAAAGTAAAAAATATGCTTGTGACTTCTGAATGCATCGTTCACCAATTAGCATGGTTGGTACTTATCTCCCAGCTTAAGAAGCTAGCGGCTCAACTTCAACATGAAGTCCATAGGATGGAAGCATTGCCCCCCAAGATTTGTCTCATCCAACAACATAGGGAGATGAAATGAAGCTTCAAATACTATACATAGGACTTGAATCAAACAGAGAGGGGGAAGTTGTTTCATTTTTTAATGAACTTGACACAGGAGAAGAACTATGCTCGTGACTCTAGGTGTAATCCCTAGACCACTGTTTCATTTTTTATCTGGATTTAAATAGAAGAAGGAACTATGTCTGTAACCCATGTTTCATTTTTTAACGAGGTTGTCGCAGAGACACAAAAACTATCCTTGTAGCTGGTTTCATTTTTTAACGAGATTGAAATTATAAAATCATTCTCAACACTCTCTTCTTGATCATGGATTCCAAGAGGACAAAGCTCTAGAAGCACACCATGTCAAGGGACAAAAATCGGTCATGGATTCCAAGAGATATTCACTTGTCTGGAAGGAACACATGTCTAGGGTTGCAACATGGTTAAGGAGATCAAGCTCTAAATACCCTATCGAAGAGATCACCATGTCAACTACTAGATCCAAGTCATAAGACATTGAGCTTACAATGAGAAGCTCATTTGCATCATAAGCTGAAGGCATGGGAGACAACGCCACATAATTGACTTGTGGTGGGGGCAATATTGTCTGCATATAAGAACCATTCAGGGATTTCATTGAGTTCATGGTAATCAAGTCAGGGCCAACAAACGAAAGTTGATCAATAGTCACAATTCTTCCATCATGAGGGAAATATATCACACGAAAAAGAGTGGACACAATAACTTTCATGGCATAGACGTAATCTCTCCCAAGAAGTAAATCAAAATCCAAGGGGTCTTGGACTACCATAACATCAATAAAGATAATTTTCCCTCAAAAGTTATGGGAAACTAAGGAAGGAATCCTAAAGGGTGATTGGTTCTTCTGTTAAAAGCTAATAGATTCTGCATAACCGACACAAGCTGAGGATAACCCAAAACTTTCCAAGCAATAGAGGATAAAATACTAATGATCACACCTTCGTTTATCAACGTTTGAGGAATGTACTGACCACAAACTTGTACTATAATATGGAAAGGAATGTGAGAGGGAATACAAGGTCCAGTTAGTGCACCCCAATCAAAAAGGATGGCCTCATTACTTGGAGGACATTCCATGAGAGAAGGAGGAATGCCCCCTAACATGGTAGATTATGTATCAATGAGAAAAATGTGGGCAGCATCGGGTTTACTCTCTAGCGGGAGAGTAGGATCGATTGATAATGGCATCAAATTGACCACTTGGGTTTCATTGTCCAAGGGGAGAATGGGGTCGACAGGTGGAAATGAATCGACTTCTTGGGTTGCACTCTCTAACGGGAGAGTAGGATCTACCAAAGATGGGATCAGATTGACCACTTTCTCAACTAGTTCAACTAAGGACTTGACCAGATTGACTACATGATCAACCAGACTGATCAATGAGGGGACTGGATTGATCATTCCATAAACTACAGGTGGGTCAAGAGTAAGCTTGCAATAAGAAACTAGAAGTTGAGGTTGGGAAATAGTCACGTCTTCTAGTAATTTCGAGGCTTTGTCCATAC
>SNQJ01S0201198.1:0-13436 GCA_010110895.2 Picea sitchensis | reverse complement strand
TAAAGTAATGGAGAACTTTCTAATTATGGAAAATGGTTAATCCTAAAAATGAGGAAAATAGGTTAAGTGGCCTATAAATGGGTTAAGTAACCTAGAAATAGGTTAAGTGGCCTAGAAATGGGTTAAGTGACCTAGAAGATGGAGAGTATACATAAGAGGCAAGGCTATCTCATTTTATATCATACTTGAGCATATTGAATATCTATAGGTGAATGAGGTAACCAAAGGATATATAAGATGAATTTTAGAGGGAAGGTGAAGAAAAGAAGGTCGGAATTCAAGGGAGGATAAATTCTTTTGATGATGCTTTCTAAGGTATGTTATTTATAGGTCATCTCACCATTTTCGCAATAATTTTTTTTCCTATAATGACTCAGAACGTGAAATTGATATGCCATTGAGGAAACATATCCAAGTATATGTGGTAAATAATTCATCTTTTGGGTCATTGTATTTTTGGAGTTACACTCCGTGGAAAATAGGGTTTGTGGCTAGTCCTGAAACTAGTCTAAAACAGGTGTTTCGGGTAAAAACATCATAACTTCCTCATAACAGATCCAAATTCAGTAAAAAAATATGTGTTGGTTAGATTACAGTTTGTAGTATGTTGTGTAAAATTTTCATATCCATTCAACAAATATTCTGTGCGGGGCACGCTCTACAAGGTCTCTCTCTAGAATAAGCCAGAATTCAACAAGGTATGCCATTTTTTCTATAACTATTTTTCTGAGAGGTTCCAAGTAGTGACACCTGGATGAATTGCATAAGACACATTAAAGAACATTTTTTATCATTTTCATATCTTTATCCATTACAGGTACATAGTTATGATTATTTCAAGTTAGTGTTGTTGACTAATCCAAAACTAGTCATGTGAGACTAAAGAAAAGTTTAATGAAAATGTTAGTCTCTTATTGTTAAATTTAAGGAAGGTTTGTAGGTATGCGATCATATACAACAGGTCTATTATAGATTTACAAATCATATTTCGATGATGATATTGATGAGGGATTTTGGTTGAGGTACATGTTGGGTACTTGGTTGAGACAAGTAGTTTATGAGCTGGCACATACATGAGGTGTATAGTTGATGATGTCGGCACATATTGATGAGTCATAGTTGATGAGTAGTTCAAACATGATTGGTACATACTTGGTAGATGATTGGATGCATGTGTTTATGGTACATGGTTGGATGCACTTTTTTATGGTACAAATTGATTACAGGTTGTTTGGTACAGGTTGGTGCATGGTTGATGCACTTGTTTATGGTACAGGTTGATTACAGGTTGAGTTATATGTTGATGCATGGTTGATGCATGGTTCAAGTTTATTGGTACAGGTTTACAGTGGTATATCTCACAATGATAGTGTGACAATGGTTCCATCATTCTACTTCTACTTCAGGGCGGTTGGACGAGGCAAGGACAGGTGGTTGTAGCCACCTTCCGGTTCTAGCCGGAGAACATAGGGGGTTGTAGCCTCCTTCTGGTTGTAGCCATAGAATAGGGGAGTTGGAGCTTCCCTCAAGTTGTAGCCTAAGAAACAAGGGGGTTGGAGCCTCCTTCCAGTTGTAGCTGGAAAAAAAAGTAAGTTGGTGCTTCCAATGAATGTAATTCTTCAAGACATATAAGAAAAATTATTTTGTGGTTTCCTCCCTCTTTGGGTTTCCACGTAAAACACTGGTGTACTTTGTATGTGTGTGATTGTTCATTTGTTCATTGCTTATTTACTCTGCATTTATTAGATGATAATGCTACATTGATATAACACTTGGATTATATGGTTAAAAAGGATTAAATTGCTCTATTATTGATTCACCCCCCCTCTTAGTAATCCAACAATTACACTATCCTTCTTGTTCATATTCCTTGATCAGATTCAGGTCCCATGACCACACCTCAACTAACTCACCATCAATCACGATCATACAAATGTCAATCAACTATCCAACAATATCATCCATATCTCTGGACCTCTCCAAGGGTTGAAATCAATGAAAACCAACTATCCAAACCAATTGTTCAACAAAGGTGACATTGTGTTCAAAGGAAAAAGGATTCAACGACCAATTCTTTGAGATAGTAGAGCATGAAGAATTATGAACATAAAGAGAATTCCAAGTATCCCAAACAATAGTAAGAGTTTTTGACAACGTTGAAAGTTAACTGGACATTCGGAAGCCAAGTGTTGGGTGCTTCTTTTAGAGCTTCAACTGGGGAACCACACATCCAGGAAACAACTTTGGAGAGTCGAGGTTAAGGGGAAATAATAAATTTACACACTTGCAGACCTAGAAGTATCAAGTCTTCAATAAATATACTATGGAAGACATTTCTTTAAGACTAGATGGGTTTTCTCAAAGGCTTCCAATAATAGAGAGTGTGTTGGAGAAGAGAACAATGTGTTGCATCTTCGAGTTCATACTTTTGGGGACTAAAATCCTATGAATGGAGAGGTGTGATACAAAATGGATCTCAAATAACTCCTTCAAACTTTGTAAAAATAAATTCTTGGCAATGTTTGAAGTCAATGGCTCGTTAACGATTAACTTGAACACCAAAGGCTAAATATCCCATTTTGTCCACATGAAGATGAAACGAATCACTTGACGGTTGACATTCTAAAGCAACGTTATAATATAGATTGCTTACTTGATGCAAACACAGCCAAAAAGACATGGAAAAAAACAAATCTTTGGAAGGACACAATGGCACAAGAATGAGGACTTGGAATGAAACAATATGCTCAAATATTAGAAAACAAAGAGGATTTTGAGTCGATCCATGAGAAGAAAATATTGTATATTTCATGTTACTCATTGATGATTATACAAGAATGATCTGGGTTACCTTTCTTAAAAATAAATTTGAAGCGTTTGAAAAATTGAAGTCATTCAAAGCTTTAGTTGAGAATGAGACTGATTTGAAAATAAAATACTTAAGGTCAGATAATGGATGTGAATTTACTGCCAGTGAATTTGAAGAATTATGTGAAACTCGTGGAATAAAAAGAAAGTATTCAGCTACAAGAACTCCTCAAAAAACTAGAGTGGTTAAAAGGAAGAACAGACATGCACAAGAGATTTATATAACAATGTTAAATGAAGCAAAACTATCAGACAAATTTTGGAGAGAAGTCATTTACATTGATGTCTATATTCTAAATAGAGGGAAAATCATAGTCAATAGTGACAAGACACTCTATGAGCTATGGAAAGGTCGAACAACATCTTTCAAACACTTCAAAATATTTGGGAGCAAGTGTTACATCAAATGAGATGATGAGGATCTAGGCAAGTTTGACTCAAGAGAAGATGCAGGAATTTTTCCTAGATATTCATTGAGAAGCAAAGCCTATAGATGTTACAACAAAAGACTGCAGAAGATTGTTGAAATTATTAATGTCAGAATAGATGAAGAAACACAACATAAGAACAAACTAGAAGCAGAGGAAATATATTACATCAAATAATAAGAAGAAGAATATTAAGAACAACAGCAAGAAAATGAAGAAGAAACCAAAACGCCAAGATACACAAACACCATCAAGGTTTGTGCAGAAAAATCATCCAGAAAACTTGATTCTTGGTGATAAAAATGCTAAGACTCATACTAGGAGAAAACTAGAAAACAGTTCTAAGCAGATGAATCTCTCTTTACTGTCCAAAATAGAGCACAAATTCTTTGCAAAAGACAGTAATGATCAACATTGGGTGAATACTATGGAAGAAGAGTTAAACCAGATTGAGAAAAATCAGACATGGGAACTTGTCCCAAGACCCAAAGAAAAGAATGTGATTAGCACAAAGTGGGTATTCAAAAATAATTTAAATGAATATGGAAAATTAGTAAGAAATAAAGCATGACTGGTTTGTAAAGGATATGCTCAAGTAGAAAGTATTGACTTTGAATAAACCTTTGCTCCTGTGCAATATTAGAAGCCATTAGAATGTTTTTGGAATTTGCAAGATTCAATCATTTTAAGGTGTATCAAATGGATGTCAAGTCGGCATTCCTGAATGGATATTTAGAGGAAGAAGTGTACATAGACCAGTATAAAGGGTTCCTATTGTCAGAAGATGAATATTATGTTTCCATATTGAAGAAAGCACTTTATGGATTCAAGCAAGCTCCCAGACCATGGTATTCAATACTTGACAAGTACTTGCAACAACAAGGTTTTTAAAGAGGAACGACAGATAGCAATCTTTACATTAAAATAAATAATGCAAAGATGTTAATCATTGCAGTTTATGTGGATGATATCATTCTTGGAAGTAATACTGGTAGAATGAGCCAGACGTTTGCAAAAGAAATGCAAAAAGAATTTGAGATTTTTGTGCTTGGAGAATTGTCCTTCTTCCTAGGGTTCAAAATTTATCAAACCAGCAAAGACATATTTATCTCTCAAACCAAATACATCAAGGAGATGTTGAAGAAGTTTGAAATGTAAGACTGTAAACCTATGAGCACACCCATGGTCACTGGTTCTAAACTAAGCAAAGAGGATGAATCAAAGGAAGCAAATCAAACATTGTACAAATCAATGATAGGCGGCCTTTTGTATGTGACAGCTTCAAGACCAGATATCATGCAAGTAGTAGGGTTAGTTTGAATGTTTCAAGTTGCACCAAAGGAAATGAATGTGTAGGCAATAAAAAGAATATTCAGATATCTAAAAGCCACATTGGAATTTGGCTTATGGTATCCCACATGAAAGGATTTTACTCTAAAAACTTACACAAATGCATATTGGGAAGGTAGTGATCCAGGTGGATATCGGTGGCCACCCACCTATTCCACTGGCTCAAAGAATAGCTTTCCATTTTGGTATTTTTTTACAGTTTTTCGGGTCCCAAACTTATGGGACCATTTTGAAGCCCTAAACGATGTTTTTTTGGCTCTGAAACGCCTTTTATGTAACTATAGGAAAATACTAGGCCAAACGAAATGTGTACTCCTCGGCTAGACCTTTCCAACGATGTATTGAGTTCCCAAAATGGAGATTGCATGCAAAAGTTGCGCCCTCGAGAAGTTGAAGTATCAACTACCCCCATTGGGTCCCACAAACTTTTTTGTGTTTCATCTCTCGAGTTTAGGGTTTTCTCATTTATTTTTTATGTTAAAAATTCCTTTGGAGCCTCATTATACTCATCTTCTTGTGAATGAGCATAGTCGTCACATCTCTTCTCAGAGATAAGTTGCCACCATTCGAGCAAGTTTGTTTCACTCTACATTTTACAGTTTCCGCATGTTCTCTTTATTAATAGAAGTCCAGTTTTATTGTATCTCTTTGTATTTCTTTGTTATACATCTGTATTTCATTTCGTTCCATTTATAAATCTAGATCAGTGGTATTAGAGCGCTCTGCTCTTTATTTTTCTCTCTATGCATGTCTCCAATGAGGTCAGGGTACAAAGAATTGGGACACAAAGTAGTTGATCCCTTTCAAGACCATCCTCTCCAACCCCGATAGACTTCGATGGTAGAAGAAAAGAAATATGGATCCTTTTAAATTGTTGCTCGAGGAATCCCTCGTGTGACAAAGGAATGAGTTGATGGTTAATTTTGCACAACTCCTTCGACGGCTGCCAATAGGCGATGCATCTTCGTCAAGTGGTCACTTTGGAGGTGTCTCCCCCTTCAATGTAAAAGTGAGTTTTGATATTTTTGTATTTGAAGGTCATATAGATGTGGATGCTCTAAATAAATGGTTGAATCTACTAGAAGGGTATTTTTCAGTCCATAATTTTTTCAATAGAGAAAAGATTACTTTTGTGCTCCTTAAGGTTGTCCCCCATATCAAGGATTGGTGGGAAACTTACTGAGAGAAAAGGGCCACTGAGGAATCTACAATATTTGTAGTCACACCCACTTGGGATTCTTTCATGGATGCTATCAAGGAACAATACTACCATGTTAGAAGCTACAAGATGGAGTGCACCAATCTGGGTATCAAAGACTCCAAACGATGTCTAGTGCTCAACTATCGCAGTAGTATGCATAGATAAATCCAAACATAAATGGATTTTCTAGGCACAGCTTATCGATATGTTGTCAAAATCGAGCAAAAATTTAAACAGAAGAAGCGATAATTTGGATCTGCAAATTCCTCGTAGAAGAATCAAGGAAAAGGTGGCCCCAACCCACAGAACAAAGGACATAGCAAGGATGGACATCCTCAAGACAACCATTCCAAGCCACAAACAAAGAATGGTAATGAGAAGACGAAGAAAGACACTGGGAAGTGGTGTGAATTCCATAAAATTCCCCGGCATAACACTAATGAATGTCACTCGAAGAAGTCATTGGTGGTCGAGCTAGAAGCCTCAAATTCAGAGACAAGTTCCATCTCTTAATCAGACGCAGACAAGGGGAAGTGGATAATTGATGGAGAACCTAGTGCCATTATCGCTACCACTAAGGTCCAACCAAGTGAACCAGAAGAACCGGAGGAAGGTGAGCACATTTTTCACTTGCAGATACGGGTGAAGGATACTCCGCTACATTTCATTGTGGATAGCGGAATCCAAAAGAAACTAATCTCAGCAGAGGTCGTCAATAGGTTGGAATTATCGATGAAACCACACCTTCATCCCTACACCATCGGGTGGCTACACCAAGGGAGATATCTTCGCATCATCCAACAGTGTCGCATGCCCTATGAAATCAAGCCCTTCAAGGATGAGGTATTATGTGATATTTCCCCCCTTGAAGTTTATGATGTTCTTTTAGGCCAACCATACTTGTGGAAACATAATTTTGTATATGATTCTAGACCTCATAGTGTTATTTTTACTTTGGGTAGACAATTGTACAGGATACCAAGGGTAGCTCCACTTACCACGATTTCTTTGATCTCTGATAAGCAATGCAGGAAGGTCATTTCCTAGACTGGGAAATTTGTCTTCTTCATGATTCGCTCTCAAAGTGAACAGAACGTCGTCGCCACATCCATGGCTTCTACACAGGGCCTCTCCATGAAACACAAGTAGGCAGACAAGGTTCTAGAATAATACAAAGACATCTTATCCTCACCCACCGGAGTACTGCTCCACTGGTAGGTCAAGCATTCCATCAATCTGACCCCCAGTGTACCGCTACCAAATGGGTTAGTGTAGCATTTCTCTCTAATGGAAAATGAGGAAATCAAATGCCAAATCCAATATTTGTTTCAAAAGGGTCACATCTGACCCAAATCCTCACCCTACGAAATCCCAATTGTACTCGTGCAGAAGAAAGATGGGACCTGGTGACTCTGTATTGACTACAGGGCCCTAAAAAAAATCACAATCAGAAATCGATACCCAATTCCCCGAATTGATGACCTTCTTGACCAACTCAAGGGGGCCAAGTACTTCAGTAAGATTGATCTAAACTTTGGCTACCACCAGGTCCCAATAGAACAGACTGATGTATGGAAGACTGCTTTCAAGTCCAAAGAAGGTATTTTTGAATGGATAGTTATGCCCTTTGGTTTAACAAATGCTCCAGCAACTTTCATGTGGTTGATGGATGATATATTGCGGCCCTTCAACAATTATTTTGTGGTGGTATATCCGGATGACATCCTCATCTTCAGCAAGACTTGGGAGAAACACTTTCAGCATATTCAACGGGTCCTTCACACTTTGTGGCAGCACTAGCTATATGCTAACTTAGAAAAATTATCCTTCGGCATGAACAGGGTCCAGTACCTAGGATACATTGTTGATGAGCATGGTGTGCATGTGGATCCATCCAAGATCTAAGTCATTCATGACTATCCAGCCTCGACCACCATGAACTAACTTCGGAGTTTCTTAGGACTTGTCAACTTCTATTGCAAGTTTGTGTTGGGATTCTCCCATATTGCATGGGCCCTCAACCAAGTGACCAAGAGTGGTGGCAAGGAAAATTTTGTGTGGGGGAAGTAAAAATAGCAATCATTTAATGATCTAAAACATCGCTTTTTCTCATCCCAAGTACTCTCCTTACCCAATCTACAACAGTCTTTCAATATTGAGATCGATGGTTCAAACTATGTTGTGGCCTCAATTCTCACTCAACACAGTCATTCAGTGACATATCCTAGTGAGACACTATCAGATGTCGTATGTAAGTACCCCACCTATGAAAAATAAATGTATTCCATTATACAAGCCTACCGCCAATAGAAGCATTACATTCTTGGGAAAGAGACAGTCACCCACACTGATCACAAGCCTCTGCAGTTCATACAGACACAAGACAAATTGCAGAACGATCGCCATCAAAATTGGTCCACATACTTGTAGCAATTCCATATCAACATCAAATATAATACATGGAGCATCAATCATGTCACCGACTGCCTCAGACAACCTCCAATTTCTAGCCTAACCACGGTGCTCCACTCCTGTGGACATGAGGCCTCTGATTGGCCCCAACTCTACAAGAGTGATATTGACTTCGCTATCATGTACCAATTGATGGGCACAGGCACGAGTGTCATTGACTTTCATCTTTAGGATGGACTGTTATTCCATTTGGGCCACCTCTATGTTCCTTCAAGTGAGCGTGCAAAGATGATTTTGGAAGCTCACTATAGTTGGATGGCAGGACATTTTGGCATGGAAAACACCGTGGTAGTACTACAGAATCATTTATATTGGTTGAAACTTCGACAGGATGTCAGCAAGTATAGCAAGTCTTGCACTGCACGAGCCATTTCCAAACTAGCCACTAAGAAGCAAGGCCTATACACCCCTCTAGTGTCTAGTGTCTTGGTTCAGCAAGAAGGAATCATCAATTTCTCTATCCATAGCAGAAGCGGAATACATTGTAGTAGTAGCATGTTGTACACAAGTCCTCTGGATGAAACAAACGTTGAAGGACATTAAGGTAGAGTATAATCAGCCAATATAAATAGTGTGTGACAATACTAGTGCAATAAATATCTCCAAGAATCATGTCATGCATTCGAAGATAAAGCACATTCCAATCAAGTATCATTTATTGAGAGAGAAATTCACAGAACAGATTTTCAAGCTAGAATATATCAGCACAAAGGAACAAATTGTTGATATATTTACAAAACCTATTCCTAGATAACTCTACGAGTATCTGAGACATAAACTAGGGGTGGTACCTATTCCATCCACTCACTAAATCACTACAATAGGAGCACCAGCTTAGGGGGAGATGTCGAAAGAGAGAAGGGTGTTGGTCGCAGAGCAGGGAATAAAGAATAAAGTGAAAGGGGGAGAAAAACCCTTTGTCATTGATGTCAAAGGGGGAGATTTGTAGAAAGAGAGACGTGTAAGGGAGAACCAAAATAACTAAGTGTTGTCATCAATGACAAAGGGGGAGTTCGCTGGAAATTGTGTTTTCATCAATGTCAAAGATAGGGGGAGTTCGTTGGAAATCATGTTGTCATCTATGTCAAAGATAGGGGGGGACATTGTCATTGATGTCAAAGACAGGTGGATACTGTGAATGTCTCTCTGAGCCGATGATCTTATGTGTTAAAGAGTGTCTCATTGTGTGAATCGCACCAAGGAAGTAAAGAATGCCCCTCTACATTGATGGGCCTTTGTGTGCAAAGACGATTGTCTGTTATCAATTTTTTGCAAGTGTCCTTTTTTCACCTAGAAGACGAAGTGATTGAGCGAGAACAACCCAAGAAATTTCAAAACTACACAGTAATGAAAAGAAGTTGCAATTGGATGCTAGACGAGATGATCCTACAAATAGAGGATGAGATCGAAGAGCATCAAGAAATCTAAAGAGTGCAGAGGAAGTATGGACATGTATTGAGTCTGGCAGAAGAGGTTTCGGGCCTAGATAACCAGATCGAGATAAAGAGATTGTTAGGGACCTAACCCCTCATGTAGGTAGAATAATATATTTCCATGTAATAAAGGTCAATATTAATAAGGCCTAGAAATAAGGAAGAATAAGTCCAATGTAAGAAGACCTAATAGAAGCTTCCCCTTCTAGAAGGATCTTCCTCTAGATGGTTCTTTTGATAGACATATTTAGTATAAATAGGAGTCGAGGGTATGAGAACTTTTGTCTTAGATATTATTTTAATAGAGCTCTGCTCTGTTGGAGGTTTCCCCCTCAAAGAGGCAAGTGAACATTTCTCTCGGTAATCAAAGTGTTATTTCTGGTGTTATTTTGTTATCATCTTGGTATTATCGTGGTGTTGTTTTGGTTATATTGTTGTACATCTTCCATTTCTAGCTATTTATTTATGTTTTTCATACTTTTTATATCTGGAATATTACAAGTGGTATCAGAGCACCTTCCTCGGCATAAAATTGTGGGTTAATTTTTTTCAGGGTCGGGGATTCATACACGCGGGAAATGCACGTGGTACTTGGGCGCACATCTATTGGCCACCCTTGTAACCCCTGTTGGTACCCCTTTGAGTGGTAGCGCATCAGACAACACATGTATACGGATCGGCCTAGATATTTTGAAGCCCTCTGTAGATAAACTGATAGGTTGCCTAACTGCTATAGTGCCACTAAGAACAACACTCAGGAAGATACTCTCTAATAACTAGGTAGTCGAGTAGTACGGATAAGGGTACGGTCTAGCCTCCTTAGTTGGTCCCCTAAGATATTGGGTCGAGTACTACTGTTGGACCCCACACGTATATCAAAGAGTTATAGCACAGGTAAAACCCTTGTCTGTAGAACCCTTGAATACCTAACCCTTGGGATGGAAATGAAAACAAAACAAATAATATCTATTGCAACGCAACTGTGTCTCTTGCATTCGAGTTGCGAAATTGCTACACTTTTTTCTTGTTAAGCATTTGGACATTTCATCACTGCAGTATTCTTCAGATCAAAGTATAACTCCACAGGAGTAAAACAAAAACAAAAAAATTATGGATTCTGTTGGCACCATTATTTGATACCTATTCCATTGGTTTTCTCTCTTCACCCTGATCGCAGTCATACCTATCATTTTTCAGAAAGAAAAAAAAAATTGTGGACCCAACCTCCTTCCAACACCCTTATTTGGGCTTTACCCCATTGGATTCACCTCGTCACCATTGTGATACACTTCACCCATAAACAATTTTTTGTGTGGTCCCACCCGCCCCTTTTCATGTTCCCTAGTCATCATGGCCCATACCCATAGCCAAGACTTGGAAGCTTGCTTCAATACCTTGCACTCTAATTTCACAGGAACCCAACAAGAAGTACGACATATCAATGCCAATATTCTCTCCATCAATTAAAAAATGAATTACTCCATCATGGCTTCAGTCGCTACCTCAATCGAGTAACTCAAATAAGAGATCAAACAAGACATTACTACCCAGCTTGAATATGTTGCTACGATGATCTGTGATAAGCTACATGTCCCTGCAGATCCTCCCTTATTTGACTCACCTTTGCATATTTAAGGTGAAACTTCCTCTCATTCCTTGAATTTTCAGCCCCATCACTTTCAGTGTGACCTATGTCTTCCGTGTGTGGATGTGACCAAATTTGATGGCTCAAATCCCACTTGTTGGGTAACTCAAATGGAACATTATTTCACTTTGTATGGCATTACAGATGAGTTGGCCAAACTCTGGTATGGTGTTCTCCATCTAGATCAAGAACGTTGGCAATGGTGGCAATGGAGAAAAAATGCCCGCCAAGGGTATGTGGCTTGGACACACTTTGTGGCAGAGATTTATGAACACTTTCACACTGACACCAACCATTTAGGTTGTTTGACAAAGTTGAAACAATCTGGCACAGTGGAAGAGTTTATAGCTGCTTTTTAGTGATTGGATTTTCGTACAGAGGGCACGTATGATGATTTTTTTCGAGAATGTTTTATCAATGGCCTCAAGGATGAGATCCGTGCTCATGTCCTCGTGGCTCGGCCTCAGAGTTGGGTGGACGCTACTAAAATATCTAATGAATCACAACAGTTTGTCTCTTCTCAAAACCGCAAACCCTCCTTTATTCCTCGGACTAAACCAGTAACTCCCACTCCTCCTTCTACTCCACTCAAGATCCAGAAATTGACCAGGGCCGAAATGGTTGAACGACAACTCAAAGGCCTTTGTCATAATTGTGATGACAAATATTTTCTGGAACACAAGTGTGAGCAACAAAAGCTTTGTATGACCATCTCAGAGGATGTTTCAGAAGAGGATGTTGAGGGTCCCCTTGTGTCTATGTCACCTGAACCCACATACATAACCCCTCCCTCAGACCCTCTTGAAGTAGAATCGGTCATTTCCATAAATGCTCTCAATGGCTTCTCTGCTCCCCAAACCCTCAAGCTAATTGGTTACATAAAGCATAGCAAGGTCATCACTCTTGTTGATAGTGGAAGCCCCCATATTCATCGTTTCATTTCCCAAGAAACTAATTGTTATATACGTGCAGTCAATAATTTATGAATCATGATTTCCAATGGTTTGTCCATGAAATGTGGAGGGCGTTGTGAAAATGTGTGTCTCCAAATTGGTGACTACCATATGAAATCTCATATGTTCTCTATCGACATGGGTGTTTGTGACATTGTGTTGGGTGTGGACTGGCTAAGGACTTTTGGTCCCATTCTCATGGATTTTAAGGAATTAACCATGCAATTCGACCAAGAGTTCCAACAATATAGGCTCTAAGGCACCACCGTCAGTTCCTCGAAGATCATTAGTTCCCATTGCATGGAAAATATGCTCAAAAAAGGTCATTCTTGCATTATTTCCCAACTCCATGCCATCCAATCCACTGAGACACCCTCTGTGCCGCAAGACCTCCTATCCATCCTCTCTAAACATCAAATGGTTTTTTCCACTCCCCAGGTGTTATCACTCCAAGAAACCCTCTGTGGTTGCAGACCAGAGGTTCTTGGTAACTTATGAAATTAATGTTTTTTGTATTTTGTGAATGTGGATCAATGGGATAACTCAATTCAACTTATGGCATTCAGACATCAAAGTGATAAACAAATAAACAGTGCTTTCCAAGATTGGTTAAACAGTAAGATAGCTTTCAGTGGATCAAGAAAAGATTGCTCATAAACCAGTGCAAAGCAGGGTCTAATAAACAACTAAAGAGACTGATTATAATGTCATGAACCAAACAATAGGATAGCAGCTATTCAATATTTGACAACAATATAATAGTGAAGAAGAAATATGGGAAAACTGCCACCAAAATGGAAAGAAACCTATGATCTGTATTAGCAAATGAAAAGTCTAAGTACAAAAGAGCATTACTGTATCCAGAATCGAACCCTTGTTTGATCTCAAAACAGGCATTTTATAGCCTTTACAAACAGTTGAACAGATCCTAAAAGCATGGATTTGTTTATTAAATGAAAACAGTCCTATTTTATTTTAACAACTTTAAAATCAAAATCTTCAACAGCTAAATTAAGATATCGAATCTATCTTCAGTCTTCAAAAAGTCGCCAATTTCCTCTTTCAGCTTCAGCATCTGCAGTGTGA
>SNQJ01S0201197.1:0-14908 GCA_010110895.2 Picea sitchensis | reverse complement strand
TGGATTTGGAAAATGGGCAGAGTTTCTTTGCTATGTTTTTCCTCTTTGTTAGGTAAACGCGGGTTGTAGTAGGCCTGCCAGCGTTCACCTGTGTGCAGTAGTGGGTTAGGGCACGTGTACCTTTACCCAAAAGGATTTTTAAAGAGGTTTCTCAGCAGATGTTTTGGCAATGAAGGGCAATGAATTGGCCTGATGTCGGGTAAGCATATATGGTGCAATTTAGGGTTATAACAAACATGATTTCATCATGGTAGTGGTGGACAATCTTACAAAGGATGCACATATTATTCTAGTAAAAGTAACTCATAAGGAAAACAATATTGCAGAAATTTACATGAGATAAATTGCTAGGCTACATGGTGTGCCTAAGGAAATAGTGTCAAACCGAGATCCCAATTTCACTTACAACTTTTCGAAGGGTTTGTTTAAGGGATTTGGGACAAATTTGAATTTTCATACAACATATCACCCGGATTCATATGGTCAGACAAAGAGAATTAATAGGATCATTGAGGATATGCTGATAATGTATGTAATGGACAAGCCTTCTAGGTGGGAGGATTATATCCATTTAGTTGAGTTTTATTACAATAATGGGTATCAATAATCATTGAATATGAGCTAGTTTGAAGCATTATATGGAAGAAAATGCAACACACTAGTGAGTTGGAATAACCTAGCCAACAGAGTCGTGATTGGGCCAAAATTGTTAAGGGAAATGGAAGAACAAATGGTAAACATTAGGAAGAATTTGAAATTTTCACAAGATAGGAAAAAGAGTTATGTCGATAAAATAAGAAAACATAGAGAATTCAAAGTGGGGGAGCATGTGTTTTGAAAAGTTAAATCCAAGAGAAGCTCACCGAAATTGGGAAGTTTCCCAAAATTGACAATGAAATATTGTGGGCCTTTTAAAATCTTAGCAAATATAGGGGTAGTTGAATGCATGCTAGAATTACCTGCATCCATAAGAATTCATAATTCATTCCATGTGTCTTTATTAAAAAATTATATAAATGATCCTAATCATGTGATTGATTGGAATGTGATCTAGGTGGAACACGAAGGGGATTTCTAAGTGGAACCAATGTGCATCTTGGACTAGAATGTCAAAGTTCTCAGGAACAAAGACATTGGTTTGGTAAAGTTTCAATGGACATGTTAAGGTTATGGATATGCTACATGGGAACATATGGAATCCATGCGAGAAGCATACCCACCAACATTTTACTATTTTTCATGACGATGGATCTAGCTAAAGATCTGAAACGTTGACAATCAAAATGATGACTGTGGACATTCTGAGTGATTCTATTAACAATTTGGAAGGAAAATGAATGAACATTGTACAT
Organism: Picea sitchensis; assembly: GCA_010110895.2. Taxonomy (NCBI): domain Eukaryota; kingdom Viridiplantae; phylum Streptophyta; class Pinopsida; order Pinales; family Pinaceae; genus Picea; species Picea sitchensis. Next base: position 13,556 of record SNQJ01S0201197.1, on the reverse strand, counting down.
AAGCGAATGAAGACTCCATTTTGGTAGTTGTATTTCTTGGAGCCACAACTCTAATATTTCTTGTCCAACCAAGTATGGGTTGAGGGGAAAAGAGAGTTTTTGGTTGGAATTGTTGTGTGAGTCATTAAGTTGTGTAATTATCAAGTATTCTGATGTAATATATTTATATACGTCAATGTGTAAACTATATGGTCATGTTCACTTAGCACAATGTATTTTGTAAGTGGGGGGATGTAACATCCCCATTTTCGAACCCAAAAATAGTGAATTATAGTGTATATGTAGTATATGGTTGAGAGCCAAAGCGATGTAATATGTAAAGGATGTAAATTAAATAAAACAAATAGAATGTATTACTAGTTGTAGATGGAAACATATGGATATTTGGGGGCTAAGAATCTACAAGAGAGGGAAGGGATCCAAGGCGAAGAGTTACACATGCCTATTAAACCAAAACCCATTTCTTATTTCTTTCTAAATTATCCTTATCATGAACCTTCCATTAGTTGTTGAGTTACTCTAAGAAAATTTGTGGGAAAGTTTGGAAGCCTGGGAGTAAGGTGTCATTCAAAATTCTCCAAGGATGCATGTGGTTTGTTGTTGGGAAAATTCATGTTACAACTGTAGAATTCCTAAGGCCCCATCAAGTATAATTAATTTCCAACTTATGTTGGAAGCCCTGGAGGGGATTGGAAAGGCCTGAGGGACTATGAGTAGTGAAGGAGGATTCCATCCCTTGGGTTGTGCAGTTTAAGGGGAAGAGAGTTGGTGATATGGAATTAGTTGTGAGTTTGAATGTTTAGAGGGGAAAATTATCCATCCTTAGGTACCACCATCTATTATGGATTCATATCCCCATATCAGGGGTGTCTTGTTATTAATATTTTGAACAATGAGGCTATGGTTTGGAGGAATGTTCATCCTCTACAGCGGATTACACATTATATAAGATAAGTGTTATATTTTGTGTTCTTCCTCATGTATAATACTGATATATCTACTATGCAATTTACTCTGAGATATATTTGGTTAATGTTACTTGCTATGAGTATATTGATGCACATGAATCTATGTTTGTATGGTTTAATGTTGTGGTCAAGGTTTAACTATTTTTGTGCACATTTAAAGTGATTGTATTTATGTATTTATTTAGTATAGATAGTTTCATGAGTTATAATATCAAGTTGTGTGTTATTTCCGCATTATATTTAATATGAGAAAAAACAAATTGGGGGGTTTTAATAGTGATGTGACCCAGCTGGGGGCTAGGTATGTTACAAAAAATGGTAACCAGGTGGAATAGTCAGGGCTTGGTACCACGCATATGGGTAGGTAAATAAATCCCTAAATTTTAAAAGTAAGTTTCACCACTTCACTCCAAAACCCTCGTACACATAGTGGTCCAACTGACACCAAAAAAGTGGAGAGGGTATATCATCCCACTCTCCAGTGAGACCTCGTGCTTGAAACTTGCATTAGAGGCACTTTCTTAGCAACCATTATTTTCTACTAATGGATTTAAAATATCTCTAGTGAATTCATAGTTTCAGTTTTATGGCCTTGGAGACTTAACTCTCCAAACTTACACCAAGGCCCTAAGTCCTAAACTATGTTGGTTGTATAAAAATAGAACAATATAATAATTTTTAAATTTAAAACTTTTATTTTATTGTCTATTGATTTACCAAAGGATATGGAATGGACCAAATGGTGTTTTGACTCTTTCAAACCCAAAGAAAATTTAAAAATTCTAATGCACAAGATGAAATGTTTTCTCTTTTGATGAAAAATATACAAGGGAGAGAAGAGAAGTTTTCCTTTTTCATAAATTAAATAAATGAACACAAATTTAACACTCCAAATTGAATTACCAACAATCCCAAAATATTTTCATATACTAAAGACAACAATCAACACATTAATTCTTATAAAATACCCAAAATATCAACCTTGTGTGATGCAAATTTTTCTTCCTTTCCGTAATAATGATAATGAAACTAAAAGTACATGACACAATCAATCAAAAACTATTATTGTTTATGAATTATTGTTATTTCTTTGCAAACATCTCCAATAAATTTCAAAAACTATTATTGTCTATGAAATTATTGTTATTGTCATCTTCAACCTTATAAATAAACCTCTATCAAAAATAAATCCCACCAGAAGCTAGTGCCAAAGTTCTATATACCCCAATAACCCCAATCCTTGTATGGAAGTTCCTTAATGTAACTGTGGTAGTTCCTTGACAAGCTAAAGAAATAAATTTATTAAGGAAAGGATAATGCACTTTACGTTAGGATCCATAGTTGAAGTATAGGAACTTGAAGTCCAATTACTTTAGTAGCCACTACAAATGGTGTTGCAATGGAATAAATGATGCAATATTTTTTAAAGTTAGGAGGGATGGTTAAAGTAGCATATGTAAGTGCACTTTTTAATGCATCAAAGTATTTTTGAGCTTCATAATCCCATATCACACACTTCTCTATTATAAAACTAGAAATTTGAGGTGAAACAATATTATCCACATAACACAAGAGAGGATAGTCTACTACTAATGCATATGAATAATCAATATCCTAATCATATTAGAATAGTCTATAAACTATAATGCATATGAATAATCAATATCCTAATCATCTTAGAATAGTCTATAAACTACTATGAAGCTCCTTATTTCATATTAAATGTTATAAATCATAAGATTAGTGAGAATAAACACCACAACAAGAGAATAGTCCATAATATATAATTTTCAAACCCACAATCAGTAACAGAACTGGGAGAGTAGTAATAGTCCACAACCACACACATATTTCTAAGAATATATAGCATGGGGTAAAATTCATCTCTTATTAACATATCAAGATAGTTTACAGTGACAAGTAACAAGTAGATAACCCTTTGAATGAATGCAATGGTTCTATTTATAATTTGTGACTAAGACTCTTGGCCTTCTAACTCTTATGACTCTTCATATACCCTAGGTGACTAAAAATAAAAATTAATTAAAGTATTCATGTTATACTTGTTTACTATTATGAGGTTATCAAACCTTACACCTTTTTTTCCTATCCACTTCTCAACTCAATTGTGAGGATAATATTTATTTAAATATGTTACTATTATAATATTTCCCACTTTACATTCATCTCTCAACCAACAAATGTTTCATGTTGTGAATACATTTTTATCACTTTTATTAGTAGCTTAACTTGCTTCTATTATATTTTTCATTAACTTTCATATTGTTTATTTTTGTGATCTACGAAATTTTGTCCCTTTCCTTCATCAAATTCAAATATTTTCACTCTAATGGTGGTCAAATTAAGCCCTCTCTCCTTTTATTTTGGTCTTATTCAATGAGAGATTCATGTTCATTACCTCTATTACTTGACTATAGGGAAGCATTTATATAATATCCCCCCATGCATATTCTTTCTCATGTAGGCTTTTTGTGATAGTATCTTGCTAAATTTCATGCTTCAAAGGGATTATATAAATCCATCTCTACATCAAAAGACCACATATGCATCACATTATGTTTCCATATTATCTACACATAAAGGATATTCATTAAATTTTATATATCATGCCAACAAACATGTGCAAACAATAATGGGCAAGTTCCCTCACCTACATAATGAGATTAACAAGCAACAAACCTTAAAAAAGAAAACTCTTTAAGTTTGCAATTGTTTGCAAATATATGCAAGACAAAAAAAAATGATCCAAAATTAAAGTTCCCAGTTACAAAATTGTCGGCTCAAGATTCTTTTCACCATATACTACTAAAAAAATGTATCTTATCTTTAATGATGAAATTATGAAAGAAACTGCAAACATTATTATCTCCTCAACTTATTTGCAATAAAATATATAGGTTTATCAATTTCATTATTTTCAAGTTATTTTTCATGAGATTTTGCTATCAAACTTGCATGCGCAAACGTAATCCTCGAGATTTTTAATAACAAAGGAACCATGCCAAGAAGTTTGAAGAAGGTGCAATGAGAGGGAACTAATCCTCATTTGAAATATCCATTCAATGGAAATCAATTGACACACAATTACCTTTCATTGAATCTTTATTTCATAGTAGTGGGTATACTTATATTTTAAAAATGCATACGCATATAGATCATCACTCAACCAAAAACTTGAAAACAAGCATATACATTAATAAATATTTTGATTCGATAACCAATCATATATATTCCTACCAACCTCTTAATCCATAGCCATCCACTTTGCCTCCTTTCATCAACAAATACTTGCACAACACATGAGATTAAAAAAATAATTCGCAACTCATTCAAGAAATAATAAGAACAATCTCCACTTTATTCCTTCAAATAAGATAAAATGTAAACCACCTTCCTGCTAATTAAACTTGACATATCATAAGTATGTGTAAAGGATTGTAATCTAGTTAAAAGTTAAGGTGTGAAAAGTAATACATCCATCGATGAACCAAAAAATTAAAATATCTAGTATTAAATGGATCTTTGAGCAATTTTATTGATCAAAGAATCTTTTCAATCAAACCTGCAACACTTAATTCATTAATATATTGTGCATACATGTGATGTAAATAATTATTTCATCACTCAAAGAATCTTTTCAATCAAACCTACAACACTTAATTCATTAATATATTGTGCATACATGTTAATTATTTCATCACTCGCCTCTAGTGCTCAATCCTCTCATAAAGAATCTTATCAATCCATATGCTTAATTTTACAAGAAAAAAAAATAAGGAAGTGATATTCTCATGAAATTCTAAATAAAAATAAACAATGAATATTTACACTGAAGTGGAATGAAATGGAGAGAGTGGGATTTTGTTTCATCTCCAACACAATTTGTCGATCAATAAAGCTTTGATGCAATTCCAAATCATTTTCCTTGATGAATTGCAAGATACTAGCATTCATGATAGAGAGAAAATATTTTATAATTATCTAAGACTCTCCTAAGTAGCAAGAGGAACTATACCCTTGATATAGGAGTGAAATCACTCTACCTAAGTACCCATTCAATCTAAAGATCAATATTAAACTCTAATAACCATGAAAATGAAGTAATGTCTTTTCTAAGATGCTCAAAATCTGAGAAAGATGAATTGCAAGATGATTTTGTGAATGAAAATGCATTACTGACATGGTAAAATGAGTGCACATTTTTCTAGGGTGATCTCTGGTGGTTCCTTCTAGTTGAAATGGTTTTGAATAACCATCCCTCTTGAATAAAAAACTGGAGAAAAACTCACCTATATCCTAGTATTGAAGAGGGAGCTCTTCTAGAGAGAAAGAGAAGAAAAAAATGAAGAATAAGGCTACCTAGTACATTTATGAGGCCATAACTAGGCTAAAAAGACAATAATTGAGCATTATAAAAAGAAACAATAGCTACTAATATTAGAAGTTACTAATTTTTTAGTTCAACACCCAAGCGACAGATTGTTGGGTTAGAAAGGTAGTATAAATCACTAGTACATTGTGCCCTTTTTTTGACGATTTACCAACGCATGTTTGTCACCACATCGTCCCAATTACGAAGAAGGAAAAAAATATTTTTATGTCATGTCCATTGTGTCGCAATTACGATGATCCATACATCATTGCAAGATCGACGCCACCTATCATCGTAAGAGCGACCAACATATCCCAATCACTTTGGAAAAATCATGTCACTTGATTGTCGTGGTTGCATCACAAGATTGACGCCCTAGTGAAAATGGTTCGACAAACAAGCGAAAAATAGACGATGAACATGTAGGAACCCATTGACAAAACATTGACAAACTTGCAGCGTAATAGTGATGAGGTGCCTTTGTCTCTGACATTTCATAGCTCGGAAGAAAAGCATTGTTTCATCGCAATTGTCCTGCCAATTTGACAAACATCCAACAACCCAATGACAAAGTAGCAACAAAACATTGATAAAGGTTCGATGAAAAAAATGACAAACTTGCGATGCAAAATTCCAAAAATGTTTGACGGAAAAGTGAAGAAAATGTTGTATGTCCAACATTTTCTCTGGGCAAGAAATATTCCTAGTTAGTCGAACTATCGATGAAAATTGGCATCGATGTTTCAATGACTGAAAATAATTTATATGTCTGTGTGTGTGTGTGTGTGTAACAAAAGCCCTGTATATAAGGAATATAATTGCCATTACCATTACATTACATTAAATGTCTTTTTTTAGACATTGGGCATTGGTTGATAGGTGAGATCATTGGAATATTTAGTCACAAGGGTTCCATTATTGCATGTGGTCTTCTCTACATGAATGCCAAGTGTAAAAAAATATTAAGTTGGGTACAATTTCTAGATAATTTTGGAAAAATATTTACCCTTTTAGTTTGACACCTAAGATATGAGCATGGTACCAACAATGTGAATTCTCACACATGATACCATAAGAGAAAAGGGAGGAGATTTTCGGAACTGTACCCATGTTGTACACTATTAGTATATATAGAGACCTATATTGGTGGAGTGATCAAGATTGGCAATTTCTCCAATAAAATATAATAAAGTTACTACCCAAAGTTGATAGAGGGTTGACATTTCAACTGCAAAATGGGACACCCAAATTTAGTGGTCTAACATGACCTTTGGGAACATGTTTTTTAATGTTGTTAAGTCATCCTCTTGAAAAATGAAATGTATACTTCAAATGCCTTCAAAATTTACAACCTAAAATACAAAGCTTACAAGTTCATGTTGCACAATTGTGCCAGACATGTCCTTGCCTATGTTTCAATGGCCTATAGATTCAGTGCTTTGCAGTTACTAGTGGGGAGCATTTTGATGACATTCGGGACCAAACATCCAATACATGGTTTTATTGGTAGATATTTGTGAAATTGGATTGGAATAGGGTTGAAAAATGACAATGAAAAGGTTTATGGTTGAAATTAGTAAATATGTTGATAACAACATGCCTCATAAATAGGAGATATGGAAATAACATCTTATAAACATATATGAAATTAGTAAATATAACCTTTTGATAAACTTTATTATGAGTCTCTAATAATATTTACCCAAATTAATTTTTCCCAACCTTCACTATTACTACCATATGACAATGCAATCAAATTTGGCATCTAACAGTCACTCCACTTGCACGAGGCACCAAATAATTTTTATGGATCGTCCATAAAAATGATATGCTAAGAAATATTCCCATACATAGAGCATGTTTTCATATACCTATAGATCTTTATAATGATGTGTCACTTTGAGAGATATATTTTTTATCATTTAGATCACATAAATAATAACTCCTCTCATGCCATTGGTTTGGAAGAATAAAACAAGCATTACCTAACTTTACTAATAATTTGGGCTAGAGATTGAATGTCTCCAAATTGGAATGCATAGAAGGATTCCTCATAATGGAAAACACGGGAATTTGAAAACAACAGGGATTTAACGCTTATATTGTCCAAAGTGATTCTAATTTTGTGTAAGATTTGAGTATATTCTCTTAATCATTTCAAGGAAGTATTTTGATTTTCACTTCTTTCTATGGTTGTTTACGCTATTTATTGATAATTCTTTACAAAGATTACCATTTGCAAATCATTGGCAAAGAAAAATGAAGCCATTAGTCATGAAATATGTAACAGAACTATTGATCTGTTGGTAACTAGAATCGACAAATTTTTTAGGAGTAATTTTAGGTGTAGAATAGAGATGAACTTATATTATATATAATAGTTCATTGCAATTTGTTGAAGTCAAGTTAAAGGGAAATTTAAAAAATGTAGGTTAACACTATGGACAAGGTTTTGTCACATTGGTATGACTTTTTTTTTTTTTCCAAAAAAAATTACTAGCGTATAAATTCATTTACATAAGAATACTGCAACGAGTGATTTGGACAGCAAGCACTTACAATAGTGCCCTTACATTCCGAATTCGGCAAGTTCAACAGAACTAGGAATAGCATGCAAGACTAAGACAACAAGACATCAGAATTAAGACAAAACACAGTTCAGATTCGGAGGTATGGTATGACTTGTTTGTCTACATTATTGCATTATTTCTTTAATCTGGGTGGAGGATATATGTGTAATGATGCATTATTTAATGCTAAGGCCTCCTTGGAATTCATCCACTTCTGATCATACTCACAAATTTAAGAAAAAAATCACGTGGACACCAAAGTATGACATGAAAAAAATCCCATCTTTCAAAGTTGCCACTATCATCCATATTCACATTCATGTGCCATAGCATATGCCTCCAACATTAAATTGTATCTCTTTCTACTTTATATGATTTTGAGGCTTTAAAACAGTTTTTCATTCATATGGCGGACATGATGAAAGAACTAGCCCACTTGTGGGAAGCTCCTACTTATGAGAGATTTCTTAACTCTGATAGAGTTGAGAGAGAGTTGGAAGTTATTTATCTTCAAAAGATGAAGTTGATTCTTTTACCCCTTACAACACTCCCTGCCAAGATTGTTGCAAAAAGCATGAAAAATTATTTTCTTATATACATGGAGAGATTGGTAGAAACTGAAAGATACTAGGTTCATGTAGTCAATGCATGGGAATGGTTCATCAACCTACTTGGAGGTCATGTATTGGAAAACAAGGTTACTGTAAATCACATGTTTAAAATACAAGAGCAAAATTTCCTTGATATGGATATTGATGTACAGATTACATCTTAGGATGCATAGAAATCCATGGTGATATTTTAGTGCCATGTTCTTTGGAAAAGGGGATAGAATGATATTTATGGGGAAATAAGCCAGGTTTGATAATGTTTGATTTGGTGGCAAGAAACTGTGAACCATTAGTATAACTTATCTCAAAGTGCATGAAACTCTTAAAGACACTCTTAGTTGGTACAATGAGTGTTGAAAATTTAGAAAAATCTTGGAATGCATGTTGGATAATATGTGTAGACATTTTGCAAAAGCTTGGTTTCTTTGCAAATAGAATATTTGTTATGCAATTTTTTTTAGTTATAATGTTTGAGTTAATATTTTAATCTTGATGGAATAGTTGGAATATCCGAGCTTGGGATTCTTGTGTTGGTCTCGTTGAGGAGTTCCTTTCTCTAAATATTAAAGACACACCCCAGAGATAAGTTTGTCCCATAGAATGTCCTCCTATTAAATGGCCACAATGGAGGCTTTTTCATCTAGAGTTCTTTCTAAAAATATTCAAAAGTCTATGGAAATATTATGTTGGAGATGTTGTAGGCTCTAGTAAGATAAAACTATACTTAAATACTATATTTAGGGTATGGAAGTTGGTATTAAAGGGGTTATATATGGAGGGAACATATTCATATTCATATTAATCCTATAATCAATCAACCATTTTGTTAGTACTAGGGTCACTACCTCTATGGACAACCAATGGAATTTTTTTTTTTAAATACATCATTTTATTTTGATCTCTTTGTCTCATGTTGTGAGTGTTTTCCTATTGCACAATTTATTTTTTCTATATACATTGAATCCACACACAAATATGAATGAAAAATCAATAATGGAAGTTCAGTATTATAATTATGTTGATTAAGAACTTGTGTAATGTGGTCATTAATGACTAAGGTACAAGGACAATGAATGAGTAGAAAGGAAGGAAGTTTTGAAGTGAAAGATTAAAACGCTCTAGAATTCATATGTCGAAATGTTTGATATTGAAAATTTGGCTATTCATTTCTCTACCACCTCTATGCAGGTCATGAATACATTGGAACAACATTTTGGGGCTACAAGTCTCATAAATCCACCATTACATTGGAATTTAAAAAAAAAATCAAATAACTGAAGGAGACAATGTTACTAATCACATGAACAATTTTAACATAATGATAGAGTCAATTGATTCCATAGATGTATATTTCAAAGGATACAAAGTTGTTATGGAATTTTGTGTATGTTACAACTTACAACAAACATAAGAAATTTGATTCTCTTGTTTAAGTCGAAGTCTAATGCCTCGATCTAATCCCTGACTTTATGTTCTCTCACATTTTGCACAAGGAGACACAAAGGAAGGAGATTTTTTAGTATGCTAGCTAAGAATTAATTTCTTCTAGAAAGAGGAAATATTGGAATAATGAAATGAACAAAAAACAAGCTTACAATATGTCTCTCAAATGAGAAGTTATTTTACATTGGAAATATAAAGAAGGTTGATGAATTTGAGGAGGAAAGGGATAGAAAGAACTCCAAGAAGGATAATTAACGAAAAACTGAAAATGTTGAAGTGATTGATGGTATGACATAAAATTGAGCAAGGTGTGGAGAACCACAATTTTTCTTCTTAACACAAAATGATCAGAGGTCAAATTAATTCAACACTATGAACTATGAACTTATGGTGCAAGTGTTGGAGAGGTGAGTTCTCTTAAATAGGAAGAAGTTGATTAAATGTAGAAATAACCTTTATACATGAATTGGAACTTTCTAGATCAACATTAAAAATCATTGGAGGTAGATTGGAAGGAAAACTAGGCTTCCTTTGAGGTAGATTGATTAAAAATCATTGGAGGTAGATTGATTAAAAAACATGAATTAGCCATGTTTACTAGGCTTCATTTTAGCTAGTGTTGCATTCAATGGATCCTTGAGAAGTTATTATCTCTTTTGGCATTGGATTTGTTTCCCTATGATTTTCCATTTTGTAAAATCTTTTGTCTTTCAAAACGTTGCAATGACACTCCCACAATATATCTAGGCCCATTCAGAGCATATGTTTTAAATTTGTTGCAAACATGGTTTCTTTGGTTTATTTTTAGTATTGCCCCATGTTCACCCATTAATGGTGTTAAAGTAAATGTTAGATTATAATGGCTAATTAAATATTAGACATAGGAATTAATAAAATCACTTTGAATTTATGTTATTTTATGATTTTACGTTTTATTTCACTTTAGTGTTTTTATCAGTCTTTCCCACATTCATAAAATTAGATTGACCCTTTATAAGAAAGATTTCACTTTCTCATTAATTAATGCAATATTGGTTTCCTTTATGTGTTTTCATTATCATGTTATGGTATAAGAGAAAGGTTGGTTTTAAGAGTCTCACATCTTTGAAAGACAAAGTTTTCGTTCTTGTGAATTCAATAGTTTTAGAGCCATGGAATCTGTGAGAGAGTAAATACCTAGGGACTACTGTTGATAGATATGGATCGAGAGATTTATAGTGTGGTGCATCAAAGAGATAAATATGATTTCAGATCATTCAAATCTAGGACCAATTGATTTTGGTTTTAAAAGGTAGGTTTGAAATTTTTTGGTTTTAAGGCTAGATTCAAGAAAAAATCTTGGAGGGGGTGATAAAAATAATTTTTTTAAGGGCCCATACTATTTTTTTAAGTATAAAAGTTGTATGACTATCAAATAAAATCCACCACAGTCTAATAATTAATTGTTGTGTGTGTTATTTAGTTTGAGCATCACTTTCCAACCTTGAGCTATGTACATATGCATATAATATTATTCTCTAGTCTTTGAGTGATGTGCATCCTTAGATTAAGGTTTTGGACTTGGAGAGATATGTAATCCTATAATAAGGGAAACTAACTCATTAATAATGTGGGAAATGTTTTCTCATATACTCTAATTTTTGGGTTTTTTCATGGTTCTATCTTTTCTTTATATTGCCAACAACAAGTTTTGTCTTGGCTCTATCTCTAATTTGTTTTGAAACTAATTTGTTGCTTATCATTTGGTATTAGAGAAATAATATATTCTCTTACTCCTTTTAATTTGGACATTAATGTTTGAACCAAGAAAGATATAGGTGGGAGGGCCTTCTCCAAAGGAATCAAATTTGATCTAGAGGGCATGTGGGGTGGGAGGGAACCTCCCAAAAACCCAAGATTTCTAAATGTTGGGTGGGATCTAAGCTAAAGAAATAGATTCAAGTGAGAAATAAATATTGAATCACATGCTCTAATCACATGCTATAATTAAACCCAAGTATGAACAATGAAAACAAGAAATAAATATGAGATCAACATTGTTTACCTAACTTTAGAAAAACATACTCAGTGCTTCAACAGGTAAAAAATATTAAATCATTGACATGATAAGACTATAAATACATGATGTTACTTGCAATTACAAATTTATTTTCCTTTAATCCCTTGGTGACTTCACATAGCTTGAGTAAATAATGAACTACTGTCACTAAAAACTGATTTTCTTTCCATTACAAAAAGGAAAAACAACTAGTAGAATATCAAAAAAATATGAACTTGTATAAACAATTAATCTATTGTTGTTAACAAGGAAAATACATATACAAAAAAAAATTAACTCTATTTTTCAGCAAACATAGTATACCTAGTCCTTCGTCATAAAACCTAAAATAGAGCCAATTTCCCAACAGTGCATGTTCAAGTTGTTCCATTTACAATCTCCATCATTAAGTTGTTCCATGTCCAATATTCGTCATTAATGTTTCCATTAATATTAGGGAAGATTCATGTGTTTCCCATATTTTTTATCCTTTCCTTGGTTGTTTTCCATAGGCTTCCAGACACATCAAAAACAGCAAAAGAAAGGATAGAAAAACATGGGTAATAGATACCTTGTCAAAAATGTGTTGTGGATCATGGAGGTGAGCATCCTCTCGACCTTCATTTGTCAAATACAATAATAGGTTAAATGACTGAATAATAACTATACCTGAATTATCTTGTATTTGACAAAGAGAATTAATTGCTATATGACTGAATAATAATTAAATATGTACGATTCTCTAGAAATACTAAAGGGAAATATGTACGATACTCCACCACAAATTGAAATCTGAACTTGAAGTCGAGCATCAAATCTTCTTTTGTGGAAGCATTGTTGAATTTACCCCCCTGCATCACATGGAATAAAATATGGATTTTTGCTTACTAGTTTCAATTAGATAAATTTTTCATGATGATATATTATATAACATGAATAAAGTATTTGGTACTTACAATTATAGATTTTAATCTCAAGTAACCACCTTGGCCAAGTTTGTGTTGTAAATTTTTATCTAATCTTGAATTTGTTTATTTTGATGTGTCTGGGAGCCTACAAAAAGTTTCAAGTATGTTATAATATATCATGATTTTTTCTATATAATTAAAAAAAAATTGCATATTCAATTCAAAATATCATATATTACCTTCCAGCTCTAGGTGGTTGTTATCGGACTAATCGGTAGGTGTGGACACTAACAGATCTCCCTAGATCCACCTAGATCTAGAACAAAACACACAAGAACATGACACTTTCCTTAAGTTTTAAATATTGAATTTACTAACTAAAGAGGGATGGGTGACATACCATTTAAATGTTGCTTCCTCTCGCCATCACCATCCTAGCTCCATTCCAATGCTCATACAATGATGATCCTGCAAAAGAACGCAACCAACCAAAGTGATAGTAATAGCATAGACTCAATATAAACCTATGTATGTGATCAAGGAATCATACAATAAAACACAACAAGCTTTATAGGAAAGAATCATATTACTGTATCATATTAAATGTGAAAGAGAGATTACAACC
>SNQJ01S0201196.1:13506-26412 GCA_010110895.2 Picea sitchensis | reverse complement strand
TAACACAAAAGACCGCCCCCCCGAATGGGGTGTTTCGTGGAAATTTGAGTGGACAAGCCATGGGGAGGCCACCTGGCTAGACCTCCAGCCAGCTGGTGTACGACGAAACATCTCCCCCCAGCACATCACCTCAACATTTAATCGCTAATGTCACCACCCTTTCGAGCACTCGGATGGATGTCCCTCAGACGAGCCCGATGACCTGCATGTCATGTCACAACCCATCTCCTCTCCACTGTTCTTATGCACCAGCCTCCAAGCACGGGATCATTCTCCCTCTCTCGAACCTCAGAGCTCTCCCTCACCATCTCTGGAGCTCCCTGGTCACTTGGCTCTATACCCTATACCCCGAGATAGCCTCACCCCTCCCCATGCCCCGCCTACGAGGTAAAACAAGGCAAGGAGCCACCTGGTACGCTACCAGGGGCAAGGAAATGCCCCATTCCAACCACACCTCGGATTTCCACACTCTCCTCGCTGTGAATCTTGCCATAGCGCCTACACCTCTCATTTCTCCTGATCCCCCCTTCTCTCCTGCTCCTACAGAATGATTTCGCGAAGCAGACCTACCTGTTTTGGCTCCCATCATAGTACCTTCTCCTGCTGAGCCAATTCTTGAGGCTTCCCAGGACCTGTCACCATTTTCAAATCCTTATGGCTGCAGGGTGGAATGGTTTGATGCCTTTGGAAATTCTCTGGGTTATGCAACTCCCCCCCCCTCTCCACCTCCTCGACCGCCTCCTCCCGCCTCCCCACCTCGCCGACAGCCTCCTCCTGCATCCCCACCTTGCCACCCCAATGAAGCCACCTCCACTCCCTCTACCCTGCCCAACTCCAGGCCTCGTTTCACTTGTGACAAGTGCGTGGACCGGAGAAAAATCTTAGCCTCCCTGTCTGATTTGACCAAAGGACAGGAGGACGTCAAAGAAGCCCTCATGGATTTGCAGGAGGGATATGCAGAGCGATGGAGCAGGGTGGACAACTTGGTGTCCTTTCTCCAGGATCTCCAAAAATAAATTGCAAATCGCGAGAAAGGAAAGATGAAGAAAACCCAGGCTTTTGCAGGCCCGAAATTTGGTCCAGGTTTCTAGAGATTTCATTTTTTAAGTTTTCTAGTTCTTGTTTTAAAGCTATCCCTATCTAGTTCATTTCAATTTACAGACAACCTTCGTCCTGCGAGGATTTGTAGTTTTTTTTTCACTTGTTTAGATTAGCTTTAGACAACCTGTCGCCCTGCGTGGAACTACAGTTTTTGGAGAAGTGACACACTTTTTTTGGACAAATTTCACTCTTTCTCAAACTCGTGCCATTAGTGTTTTCCCAGCTAGGCATTGTTGACACACAATACAACTGGTATGTAATTTTCTCAAGAAGGTTCTAATATATTAACTAACTTACAAAAAACAAAATATCCCATGAATGCATGCGCTATGTAATAGATTCACTAAGTAGAGACCTTGTGATGTAAGTGTTAAAGGAATTAGGAGGAAACAAGTTGATATTTAGACCCTAAAGCATGATTTTGGGTCTTTCGGACATAAACCACCACACAACCTCTTGAGGGGATTTATTGTCTCCTAGTGGAAATATGACTGTCATTAGGGGTTTGAATACAAGATGTGGTCTTAGAGTCCTCCTCAAGGGAGGAATCATAAGCCTTAGTCCATAAAAGTATCTTATAGGGATCAAGGGAAATGAATAATTCCTCAAGCTAGCTATGGAAATGTGATGATTATATTTTTCCTCAGAGTGGGCATATGAGTGCCATTAGGGGGGTTTGAGAACAAGGTCAAGAATGACACCTAAAAGCACCACACATAGCATATCATGGGTATCCTTCACCTTTAAGTTGGTATATTGATTGATTCATAGGTTTGTAGCACTAGGTGTGGGTCTTGGGACCCTAAACATGATTGAGGAAGTCATGAATTAAAGGAATATTCTAAGTATCCCTTGCATAGAAAAATACCTTGAATCACCACACATTAATTTTCAATGGTATGCAAAACCTCTTAGTGGGGATATCGATGTTGTTTAGAGGTTTTGAGAATTATAATGGGTTAAGAGGACCTGTACATGGTTGGGGGAGGAAACCCAAGAATTATGACGAATTTTTTTTTTATAAGCGTATTAGGCCAAAAAATAAACTTCAAATCACCAAGCATTATCTCTCGTGGGTATCCTTAGCCTCCAAGATGGGATATTGATGAAATTATGAGGCTTTGAGCACTAGGGGTGGGTCTCGAGGTCCTATGTGTTTTTTAGGGAAGAAACTTGGACCTTAGGCATTAAGGGAATCTTATAGGAATTCAAGGACAAGAAAAATGGTTGACACTGCCACAAAGGACCTCTCAAAGGACGACGCACTGGGATGGTTGCCAGTGAAAATATTACTAGAATATTCTAACATGTGTAAACAATGGAATTCCCTCTTTTCATCTACAGAATTTCTCACTAATCATTGGGCTATACACCTCCCAATAGGAAACCATGGCTTGTTTTGTGAAATAAACTGAGTTCATTGAATTGTATGGCTTACAAATTCTTCACAAACACCTGGAAAAGATTCTCCATTGCCTTCTTAAGGGAAAAATACAACAACTTCTATTCATGGAACCACAGATCGGCCAATGGTATTTTCTTGGTGACCTTTTATTTTGACGACCATGACATAATTTCCCACACTGTCTCCAATCCTCTTACATGAACGTCCTTACAACTTCCTAGAATAAATGATAGTACTATTATGGCCATGACCCTCGTGGCAGTGGAGGGCCACAATGGAGACACATATAAAGTGATAGTGGTGGCAGATTCAGGGAACGAAGGGAGAGTAGAAATATATGATTCGTGTTTGAAGTTGTGGAGTACAGTGAGACACCTACCACAAAATTGGAGGGAAAGTAGGATGATCCAACGAGTGAGGATTGTTATTCATGAGGATTTCTTGTACTGTAAGGCTAGGGATGTAAATTGTTTGAGGCACGACATCGTATCTTTCAACATTCAAAACGAGACATCCATTTTCACGTCGTTGTCGTTAGAGGATGTGGAGATCCATTTTCACGTCGTTGTCGTTAGAGGATGTGGAGGATGTGGTTGACATAGATGTGGAGGATGTTGGTGATGCATTGGAGGATGTGGTTGATACGTTGGAGGATGTGGCTGATACGTTGAAGGATGTGGCTGATACAGATGTGGAGGATTTGACTGACACGTTATAGGATGTTGCTGATACATTGCAGGATGTGGAGGATGTGGCTGATACATTGCAGGATATGGAGGATGTGGCCGATATGTTTGGGGATGTGGAGGATTTGGCTGACACGTTCGAGGATGTTGTTGATATGTTTGAGGATATGGATGATGCGTTAGAGGATGTGGATGATGTGGCTTATACAGATGTAGATGATGTGTTAGAATATGTGGCTAATATGAGCATGTTGTTGTTGGAGGATGTGGATGATGTGGCTGATATGAACATGTTGTCATTAGAGGATGTGGATCATGCGAACATGCAACATCATCTATTCAATTGTGGGTCATTATAAGAAAGGAAGAAATGTATTATGATAAATTAATGTTTCATTTTAAAGGAATGAGGGATTTGGTGTGCATCACATATGGGTGTGCTAATGAGGTGCTTGTTTATATTTTAAGTGAAAATGTGTGGATATGGATTCCTAGATGGCTTCCAATGAATAGGCATCGATATTTTGCATCTATTTTTTCCTTTGAACCTAAACTTGATATGAAGGTCGAATAGATCAATGATTTCCTTTTTCACATCGATCATTTCCTACAATTTGTTCTTGCTATTAGATAGATTATCTATTTACCACTATTTTAAAAGTTCATATATGTACTCTATTAGTCATTTAAGGTATGAAAATAACTATTTGATTTAATAAGTATCTTAATATTTATTTTTGAGATGAACAATTTAGCAAATTAATATGCTTCAAGTAAATCACTAATTTAGCAAATTAATATGCTTCAAGTAAATCACTAATTTAGCAAATTAATATGCTTCAAGTAAATCACTAATTTAGCAAATTAATTAGCCCATTTTAAATGAGTGAATAAAAGTCTCATTCGTGTTAAAATGTGTGTTTTTCCTTAGTAGAGAGGAAAAACCTTTCAACAATCTCTTCGAGCATGGGACCCATTTATGAGGTACTACTATTGAATGAAAGTCGTAGAGATTCCAACTTCATTCATTAATGGGGTCTAAAATTGTAAAAAATGGAGTCAATATATTATTATAAGTATCATGGAGAGTTGTGGGCTATGTGGGGTTTATAGGTATTGGCGGAGATAAAAATGGGTATCTAGTAGAAATGGTGTTTTTTAATTTGAAATATTTTTTGGGAGGGAGGTTTGACAAAAGGATTTTGGGAGGCATTTATTAATATTTGTTGAAATTAGAGGTATTAGAGGAAATGGAATTTGTAGTGATATCCACATTTAATACAAATAAAATGGTGGATTTTCCCAAAATATTCCAAATTATGACTTAAATATCATGATGTCTAGGGCATGATTTCTTTGCTTTAGAAAAAAGAAACAAAAAAGTTGAGTAGAATTTATCACACATAACCTCTTCCAATGTAACAATATTTCTCTTCGATGACCCCTTGAGTTTCCTTAGACAATCAAAAACCTACAATAAAACCACCAATATACATTACGAACATTCCACCACACTTTCAACAAAGTTGTACATCCATTCCACAAAGATTAGACAAAGATAAAAGAAATTTCTTTCCAAATAATGGGAGCACTTACAACTCACACCTTACAAATGGAGAGAGAAAACCCTTATATAGGTTTGATCTCAACTCCTAAAATATGAACTGTTTTCTTATATCCACAATTTACTCAAAAACCTCTCTCAAAATAACATTAAGTGGTTCATATGAATTTCCCCTCCTGGAAAAATAAATAAAATAATGATTGCTCCTAGCCACCTCCCATGAAAGTCAAATAAATAATATAATAATGAGATTGGTTATATAAAATGGATTCTCCAAGGTGGATGCCTCCTTATCCTTAGCTAAGAAATTTTGTTGAGTTATGAATCTCATGAATTAATGTGCAAAGTGGTTATGGTCACCCAAAAATTGGATTATCCTCAAGAATTGTGCAAATACCAATCTTTAAAGCTCCCAAAAATTGGATTGTCCTCGAGGATTGTGCAAATACCAATATTTAAACATGATCGTTTGACCAATCATGCAACAATTAATGCACCCAAACTAGACCATAGGATCATGTCTCCTCGTATGGGCTTTGTAATGGATTGAATGATGTGATAAATTCCATTGGTTTCCTTAATTCCAAGGTGTTAACTCTTATAGTTAAAAAAATCCTTACCATGTCAAACACCCTCCTTTAAATTTGTGTTGAATGGGAAATCCACCACTTTATGTAGTGTTTTAAACCTTTTACCCATCTTTCTTTAATTTTTTGTGATCAGAGTCGGCCTTCCTCTATGGAGTGCTCTACATTATTGATACACGCACCCTTTGAATATAAATAAATTAAAATCTAGGGTTTTCATTTCTTGATAATACCTTAACCATGATAAAAGAAAACAACCTTTAAAAAATAAGGGAGTGCTCTAGGATTTCTAGTACATAGCCTTGAAGTAGGATGATGAACCACACCCATGAATTGACTATAGGAATTTTATAAAATTCGCCTTCTATTATTCTCTCCATACATGTAAGAAACTTGTTTTTCATTCTTTGTCACAAGTAACTGAAGTAGAAAGAGTTGCATTATTGAGTGTTTGGAAAATTCCTTCCAACACAATAAGTAAATGGGAGGACAAAACATTGAATTCAAAATATGTCCCAAGGATGACTTCCACCCCTCATTTACACATATCCTTAGAATTTGTGCATCTTACAATATCTATTAGAGAAACAAGAATTTCAATTTCCATTTCCTTTGGAGTGTGCCAACATGCATATATGTCACCCTGAAAATTATATTATGTGATGAAAATCACAAGTTTGCCTCTCATACAATTTGAGGGGTAAAAATTATCATTATAAACCTTGTAATGGCATCCATATTATACTTGTGGGTTGAAGATTCAATTTACAGAGCTTGTTTTCTGGTTTCAAACCCTATGCATGGTCCATGAACCCCACAACCATATTTTAATCCCCAAGACATTGGTTTTTATCCTTGGACCATGGGTAGAGTTTGAAGAACCATCTATTGTATAAAAAATCATAATGGTTTCCATATAAAAAAGGATAAGCCCTTGAGATCCATCCCTGGTGAAAAAAATATCCTAATGGCATATGTATCCCACTCGGTGGCTAAAGATTCCCTCTAAATACATGTGTAATGGCTCAAGACCTATGTTTGTGCCATGAGCCATGGAATTTTAATTTAGGTCCTACAGACCTTCTTTTCCCTACTTGGTTAAGACCCCAATATCCTTATGTAGTATGTAAAACCCCCTATAGTTTCCCATATCCCATTCAAATATCCCTTTTATAGGACTTATGTGGTGCTTTGAGGATATGTTCATGGACCAAATCCTTAAAATATTTATATACAACTTGAGGACCTTTATTTACTCTTCTTACCTACCCATACTTGGTGCAAAAAACTTCCTAAAAACACCCATATGAATCCAAGTATCCCCTCTAAAAGTCCTCTATAATGGTTCAAGGACTTGTTTCATGGCTCACGAACCATAAAAACATCATTTAGGTCCTAATGCCATTTAGTTTCCATCATGACCATGGTTAAGGTCTCGAAACACACCTATTGTGTATAAATAGTTCTAATTGTTCCCATATATCATTCATAGGCCAAATAGTATTATCCCTAGAAGACTAATTTGTATCATATGGCTCTTCATTTCCTTCATTGACCACGGTCGACGAATCAAGACCTATGCCTAGTAAATAAAATGTCTTAATGATGCACATATCCCACCAAAAGGCTAAAGGTTTAGGTTTTCATGGTGGTTTGAGGCCTGGTTCAAGGACCAAGGGCCTAAAATCTTCATTATGGGATAAAAAATCAATAACCGTCTCTTATGTGCAAATCCTCCTAATGATACCCATATTCCACTCAAAGATAAGAGTACGTTCTAAAGGGAATTTTGTGGCAGTTTGGGAAATATTTCATGTCTCATAAGACCTATAAGATTAAATTATAGGTGAATGACCTTTTTTTCCTCCCCCAATCATGATCAAGGCCCTAAGACCCATGTCCACTATAGAAAAACTTCTAATGACCACCCCATCCCACTCATATGTAGAAGATCCCTTTTAGAGGTCCCATCTTGTACTTCAAGGCCTTGGTCATGGGTCCATTATCCCACTTCCCCAACTATGGTCAAGGACCTAAAATCCCTCCCAACTGCATAAACCATTTTAATGATACCCATATCTCATTCGAAGGAAAATGATGCCCTATTGAGGACATGCTATGTGGTTTATGGAATTATTTATGCCCCGTGATCCTTGAGACACCCATATTGCACAAGAATTCCCAATGGCACCCATATTCCACATGGAGACCAAAGATCACCTTTCTAATACCTATGTTGTGGATTGAGGTCATGTTCATGTCCAATGAGCCTTAGAGATCCATTTATGGTGTAAGGCCCTTAATTTCCTCCCTTAACTATGTTAAAGACTAGGAGACCCATCCCTAGTATGAAAAATCTCATGGTAATGCATATAGTAGACTTGCATTCCAAATATTCACTTTAAGGTTATATGTTGTGGCTTGTGGCCTTGATCATGGCCCATTAGTTCAAGAAAATTAATTTAGTGCATATTTACCTCAATTTTTTCTCCAACCATGGTCGAGATCCATGTTTTCTGGTTTGAGGCCTTGTTCGTGACCCTTGGTCCCTTGAAGATTAATCTAGGGTCTAAGGGCCCTTTTTTACTCCCATTCCCAATCACAACTTTACGAGACACACCCCTACTATCCATGTGATTATAAGAGAATCCATATTCCATTTGAAGGCCAAATATCCCCTTTGGATGGCATGTGTGGTTATTTAAATCCTTGTTCATGGCCCATGATCCATATAAGGTTCATTTTAATTCCAAATCCTTGTGTTTCCTCCCCTTACAATGGAAAAGTCCCCAAAACCTATCCCTCGTGTGCAAAACCTCTTAAGAGCAGACATATTACCATTGGAGACCAAATATCACTATTAGAAAAGTGGTGGTTTGAAGTATAAATCATGGCCTAAACATTCATTTGTTGTATGTTTGAAAAATAACAATTATGTATTCAAAAACATAAAACATCATAAGATAAACATGTATATATCTTCAACACCTTTCCATTCAATTAAAAAATCTCCAAAAAAATATGCCCAAGTAGAAAGTTATGGAAAAATTACTAAAATATTTTTATATTAAAAATAACATGCATATGTTTTAGAATGTGTGTATCTTCTTAACACATGTGCATTCCTATAATTGTGCATGCTTATTTGGAAAGCTTCCATAAAACATGCATGCATTCTTGTGCATGATTATTTGGTAAAATTGGTGGTGACCTATGTGGGATTTTGTAAAGTATCAAGGCTAATGCAAAAATAATGCATGCAAGTTCTTACATGAGTGTGTTCCTAACCTCCCCATTACTTTTTTTACCATCAACTTTTTGTTGGCATAAACTAAAATTTATTTCAACAATATTTACTAAAAATGCAATTTTAAATTGATGAAATCAATGATTAATGACAAATATTTTGCATACATAAATCCATCCATTTAAAATAATTCATATTAAATTTTAAATTCTAAATAATTAATACTAAATTCTAAAGCAAAACTATGAAGAAAATAAACAATTTATGGAAGTTTAAATTATTAACCTTTCAAATTGAGAAAGGGTTCCATGAAAATCAAATTTTAAATCCAATAAGGTTGTATGAGAACATTATTTCCAAGTTCAAAAAAACTGAGGGATGGTCGAAAGAGATTAACTACAATATTGGACTCAAGAAAGGTTGTCCCTTGTCCCCTACCCTTTTTGGTATATAAGTTGACAAGTTAGAATATTGATTGGAAGAAGAAGGTTGTGTCAACCCCACTCTCACTGGTATAGTCATCAATAATCTTCTTTATGCCGATGATATCGTTTTTATGACCAGGAGTCCCCACGATATTGAAAATCAACTAAGAATTCTCAAGGAGTTTTGGTCCAATATGGGTATGATTGTTAATACTAACAAGACTAAGGTCATGATCATTAAATACAATAAGATCACTTATGATCTACCTTCTTATATGACAACAACAACTTGGAGGATGTTGTCAGACAGTTGGCTTAGGTTGATGGATAGTTGGTATGGATTGTTGGTTGTCATTGATGTCAACTATTGGAGAGTGATATTGTAGATTGATGTCAACCCTTAGTGATTTATGTCAACCCCTTAGTGATTGATGTCAACCCTTGGAGAAAGTCTGGTAGAGAATTCCGGTAGCACAAGGTTTGGGTAATGGACCCAAGTTTGTTTGATGTAAATATGACTCATTATTGTCTTGTCATGATTGATAATAAGTACAAATGGATGAAATCCAAAGTGGTCCCCTTATGGTGAAATCCCTCATAGGAAGACACTTTGTGGATTGAGTTATCCTAGAAGTATGGTTTCTAATGTCCCCACTTTCGGACATTGTTACATTACAAAGGGTTATGATGACCAGAGTAGCCAGATGGAGGTTATAGCGAGTACAAAAATTATTGAGAGGTATTTTGGGGTTTGATTTGCATCGCTCATGCCATTTCATAATTATGATTGATTCCACACTGATTGGCTTTGAATCCGTTGCATTCTGATGATTTCCATGATTTTGACTATTTTGAGCTATAAGTTAATTAAATTCATTGAAGAGGTCATTTTGGGAACAATACTTGGAGGAATATCTTAGTGTAAGAGATCATTGGAATTGGGAGGAACATGACTACAGGATAGGATGATGATAAGTGACTTTCAGTGGCCAGGAAAGCCACTAGGAGAGATAAGCCTCTTTTCAGAGGTAAAAAGGTTAATTAATTAATTAAAGTGATTTAATTAATTAATTAATAATTAATAAAATGAAAGTCAATTTGGAGGGACAAGGTGAGAAGGAAGTATAAATGTGAGGCAAGGGCCTATATTCTCTCATTCATGTATGATTATCATTTTGATATTTGGCTTCTAACTAGAGAGCCCATACCTTGGGGGTTTTGAGGGTTTTGACTTAACAAACCATATAGGATGGTTCGGTGGTGAAAGATTCCACCTAGCTTGTCCCAATCTTGGTCTTAGGGATGTAATACTCCCCCACACCATTCTAATTCGGGTCTACTCAGTGGAGGGTTTTACAGCAGCCACAGGCACATGAAGAGAGGGAGGGCACACCATTGGGGGTTTCTATCAAGTGGGGTGCACCATCTATTGAGGGAAGTTTGTTGCAGGTGATTGGCAGAGATTTTGGAGCTTCTAGCATATTGGTTTTCATTTCAGGGTCTTGGACATTAGATCTAGTCCATTCAGGAGGATTATTTTTATGTGCCATTTGATTTATTAGATGCATGGGACAAAATGGAGGAGAGGAGAACACTTCAGAAAGTGATTTCATCCATTTGGTAGATTAGATATTCATAATTTCTCTTGGGACTTCACCAGGGAGGTAACCAAGTGTTGGCACAGGGGAAGACCCAGGGTTCAATGCTTAAGATAACACCAAGAGATCCCTAACTACCGGACCTTTCGACAACACCTGCGAAGTAGACGAAATATCACCTGAGGTAGAGGTAGGGGTGGTTGCAAGACTTAGGTGTTTGCAACCTTAGATGGGACACAGATATGTGATTATATTACTTATAGAGAACATAGCACTGATCATTCGTCAATATTCAACCCTTACTATACTTTGCAGATAACACAGAGCATCGCAACATTTACTTAGATCTAAGGTATCTCATCACTTAGCAACAATAAAGTAGATCAGATCTGATAAATCATCACTAAGAACCTTCATACATGTCAGATMTAACATTCACACACCTCTAGGAAGCMMAAAGCATAAGTAGATCTATCTAAATATATCAAAACACTTAGCAAAAGAAGGGAT
Organism: Picea sitchensis; assembly: GCA_010110895.2. Lineage (NCBI taxonomy): Eukaryota > Viridiplantae > Streptophyta > Pinopsida > Pinales > Pinaceae > Picea > Picea sitchensis. The sequence goes on along the minus strand of SNQJ01S0201196.1, from coordinate 15,289 downwards.
AAACACATCAAGTCGAAKCACAAAGAATAACACACAGATTTACATGGTTCACCCCCACCCTAGGGCTACGTCCAMCAACTCTTCTTMTTTATTATTTTCTTCAATTGGTTATAGCACAGAGCCACCAAAACCCTACTGCACACAAGACAGAAGATTTGCGCAGCTCTCTAGAACCTTATTTCTTTCATTACAACACACAACCTTTTCCAACTTCCTACAATGACTAGCACTTAGCCCTGCAAGTCTCATATAGGCACAAAGAACTTATAGACCTTACTTGTAGTTAGCATACATCAGATATATGTTGCTTTATCCTCTATCTCACTAGCTTACTATTTATACATACAAAATAGGCCTAAGCATGGGTAAAACCCATGGGCCAATATCCCAATCCCGGTACATATTCCCCAAAACCCAAAATGGACCCAAAAGTGGGCCAAGATCCCGTGATCTCCGCTTCATCTTGCACTCCTCCTTCGACGGATGTCGAAGTCCCAAAAATGGTCAAGCATGACCAAGTATCTCCCAAAACTTGTTCAAGGGCCAACAAGCCCCCAACACTCACTTGTGACTCGTCCCGAGTCACTCTGGTTTGAGCAATATTGCCTCGAATGCTTCAAGATTGGCTTGAGATGCTTCGACCTACTATTGTGATGTGTCCTATTGCTCGAAAAAATCCTAGATGAGTGTGTCATTGATGGGTCCCTCTAGGCATTGTTCTGCCAAACTCACAACCTATTCTAGATCTGCTCCTTGGCTCTCAATCTCTGTGAACAACTGACATGCCTTACCTTGCACCAATTGAAGTCATTGATTCACGTCCATCACTTTGCGCTGGATTATATGGATATGTTGTTGGGACATGAGCTACTCATGAGATCTCTTCATTATTTCTATGGGTGATATGGCCTTCAGCTGTGTCTGTAGCTTTTCATCTTCATACTTCACCTCCTGGAGCTGTGACTCCAATTTATATAACTCTGGTTTCTCGGTGAGGTTCTCATATGTCTGGGTGTTGTGGCTACTCAGCTGCTTTCACTCCAGAGAAAGAGCTTTCAGTTTTTTAACTATGTTGTAGGAATTTATTTGTCTTTGGTCTCTGATATCATACGGTGTCTCAGGTACTGTGTGAAGCTCTAGATCTACAATGCGTTGTTGTAGTTTCTGGATCACATCTTCAAGTTGTTCCACCTGCTATGGGATTATTTCTTCGATATGTACCTTAATGACTGCCACAGAGCAAAGTGCTCTATTGACCGCTTCCTTTACCTCTAGTTTCTCCACCAACAATTGTTCCTTTCCTTGTTGTAGTTGTGCTTTCTCATCATTCCATTTTTCTTGGAGAGCACTCTTTTCTTGTTCTGCAGAACTGCGTTGTTCTACAAGTACTCCATGAACTTGTGTCAAAGCCTGGATCATTTTCTCTGCTTCATCTTGTGCTTTTTGAAGTCAATACTCAACTAAATCCATGATTTGGTGGAGTTGAGCTGGCTCATATCCTAATTTTGGTGTTGTGACTAACAGGGGCGCAGTGGAGACTGCGTGCTTCGACTGAAGTGATTGTTGCACTCCTTGGAGATCTATCTCGATATGTTAGGGTCCTAACCCACACATAGGTAGAGAAATATATTCGTATGTAGTTGTAACATCCCGCTCTGGCGCACTGAGACCACTTATTCTTTGAGGACACTTGCTCGCAAGTGATCTGGACCCTTTTTGATGTTAGACCTTTTGTATATGATTATGATGTGATTGACAGAGGATATGATGTGTTCCTATGCAT
>SNQJ01S0201196.1:0-11314 GCA_010110895.2 Picea sitchensis | reverse complement strand
TTATGCAAGAGGGTCAACCTTTGGCCTTCACCAGCAAGCAACTATCTAAAAGGAATCTGGGCAAACCCATCTATAAAAAGGAAATTTTGGCTATTCTACATGTCATTGATCTATGGCACCCTTATCTCTTGGGGCAATGTTTCCAAATTAAGACAGACCATCAAAGCCTCAAGTAATTTTTGGAGCAACGCATTTCCTCCCCGAAGAAACAAAAATGGGTGGCTAAACTCTTTGTATATGATTATTAGACAATTTACAAGAAAGGAAAAGACAATGTGGTGGCAGATGCACTGTCCCGAAAATATGAAGACAAAGGATCCCTTTTTTCTCTTTCCTTCATTGTACCAGATTGGCTTCAAGTTGTTCATCAGGAATGACTCCAATATCCCAAAAGTTTGCATCTAATCCAACAATTGCAGACCAATGCTCCATCTCCCCCAGTGTACTCTTGGCTTTAGGATGAGCCTAGATACAAAGGCCATTTGTATTTAAGTAAACAATCAAATATTAAATCCACAGTACTTTCTGAGCTTCATGCTACACCCACAGTGGGGCACTTCGAGTTCACCAAAACCTATGACAAGGTAAAAAATTCTTTTTTCTGGGATGGTATGAAACAGGACATCCATAATTTTGTCGTTGAATGTGATGTGTGTCAACGCAACAAGGGAGAAACAGTCAATGCATGATTCCACCTACTATTTGGAAAGATATCTCTATGGAATTTATTACTAGCTTACCCAAATCGGGAAATAAATCAGTCATCATGGTGGTTGTGAATCGCCTTTCCAAGTATGCTCATTTATATGCTCTTCAAAACCCTTTTACTACATCCACGGTGACTCAATTTTTCATGGACCAGGTCTTCAAGATTCATGGCATGTCGCACTCTATTGTTTCTGATCATGACCCAACTTTCACAAGCAATTTTTGGCAAGAACTGTTCAAGCTATAGGGCACCCAATTGCATCTCAGCACAACTTATCATCCCCAGACTGATGGTCAAATGGAAGTTGTCAACAAGTGTTTGGAAACATATCTGAGGTGTTTTTCCGCTGAAAAGAAAAATCAGTGGGCTCAATGGTTACCCCTAGTTGAATGCTGGTATAACAGTTCCTACCATACAACTACACGCATGACTCCTTTTGAAGTGGTATATGGACAGAAGCCACCTTCAGTTCTCTCATACTTATCGAGTACCTCGAAGGTCTTGGCGGTTGACCAAACACTTACATTTCGAGAGGATATTCTCCATACCCTCAAAGAGAACTTAGTCATGGCACATAATCGCATGAAGAAACAAGAAGATCAAGGTCACTTTGAACGTCAATTTGCAGAAGGGGATCAGGTGTTTCTACGACTGCAACCATACAAGAAAACTTACCTCAAGGCCGAGCATTGTCAGAAGCTAGCGCCCAAATTTTATGGTCCTTATACTATTCTCAAGCGTGTGGGACAAGTCGTTTATTAGTTAGCTCTGCCTAGTCATTCGAAGCTACATCTTGTTTTTCATGTTTCATACTTAAAGAAGGTGATTGGAACTAGGTGCCAAATTCAAACCAACCTTCCCGAGTTAGCTGAAGAAGGATCCATTTGGCTACATCCAGAAGCATTTTTGGACCAGCATGAGCGTCGCCTGGGTCAGAGAACCATCAAGGAAGTACTAGTCCAGTGGAAATATACAACTCAAGCAGATGCCACTTGGGAACCAACTACCATTCTGCAGTAGTTTCCACATCTCAAGCCTTGAGGACAAGGTTTTTTTTAAGGGGACGGACATGTTAGGGTCCTAACCCGCACATAGGTAGATTAATATATTTGTATGTAATAAAGGTCAATATTAATAATTCCTTTCAATAAAATAGAATAAGGAGGATGTAAGAAGACCTAATAGAAGCTTATGCTTCTAGAAGGATATTCCTCTAGATGCTTCTCTTGATACACATATTTAGTATAAATAAGGTTCAAGGGTATGAAAAACCCTATCTTGAAGATTATTGTAACAGAGCGCTGCTCGACTGGAGGTTTCCCCCTCGAAGAGGCTCGTGAACATTTCTTTCTGAAGAAAAGTGTTATTTCCACTGTTGTTCTTATATCATTTCTGTGTTATTGTGGAGATTATGTTGATTATATTATTGTTATTCTACCATTTCTATCATTTTATTTATGTTCTACATACTTTTTATATCTGGTATATTACACGATCCGACTGTACATGTCCTCTTGTTTAGTCTCTTACTTCTCTAATATCTCCATCACAACATCATTCAGAGTTGCAACGATGAAGTTGAATTCGTCTGGGGTCAGTGTGGTCTGCAACTTAGTCACGGGAGATTTAGACTTCTTCTAGGAAGAAGGTTTCTGAGGTGAACCCTTCCTCTTCTTCAAAAGTTCCGCTTCATCTCTCTGATTTTTTTCGACTTCTTCTAACTCTTCTCCACCACCCTCTTTCTCTGGTGTGATGGAAGTAGTCTGCACCAAGGAACTGCTTAATTCTTTCACTTCATTGATCTTTTGTCGCATGTTAGGTCTGGGTATATCCCGTGCAATTTATGGACTGTCTACATCAGATATCTCTGCAAGGTCAGTTGGAACAAGGAGGTCCTCCGACCATTCCTTTTTGATCTCCTCCAGATCTTCTTCTGTTAATTTATAATAGGACTATAAATGCTTCTTGTGCTCATCAACACACACTATGATGTAGAGAAAATGTACGTCTTCACTGAACTTCATCATGGGACAAAACCTGTGGAGTGATGCGCGGTGTAGCCTGGATAACTTCTTTCAACTGATTATAATATGAATGAAACACGACATTTTATTTCCATTGTTTATTAATATCGTTCGAGTACTACAGGGTAATGAACTTTGCAGCCAATGGTTCAAAGGGTTCGATGTCTAAGAAGGTTGCACCTTCCGACATTTCCCATGCAATGAATGCGATTAGTATGAGAAGCCAGTTGAAATGGAACTCATACCCTTGGTCCTGTGATTTCATGAAATCAATATCTAGATGGTTTACAAGGTATTGTGCCCAATTCATATGTACACCCTCTGCGCACTTCCCGGTGAGTTCTACTACGAATCCAGTCACTTGGGTGGGTTGGTTCTTGCAAACTAATTTCCCAGCAATGAGTTGACAGGATAGGCGCACTGCACCATTCTAGATAGAGGATACCTTGTATCCTCACGTTCCCTTCTCTACATCACCATATGTATCCTTTATCTTTTGTGAAAGAGTGGGATTCATGGTCTTTCCGGGGTAAAAAAACCTATGGTTTGGGGCCTTGCATGCTAATCCTGATGATCCGATGGATCAAGGTTGGATCCACTATGATATGTTGGTTCAGCCATAAATATCCTCCATGGTAATATGATAACAACAACTTAACACATGCGTTTACTTCTTGATGTCGTCTGAAGTTCGGGATATTCATCACATTAAGCAGGGTAGACTGCATGAGGTTATGGGTCCAAGGCTGGGGGATAATATTTGAATTCTTTCCTTTCATCTTGGTTATATACTTATGCAGGGCGAGCATGTTGTAAGCCTTTCTGTCACCGAGGTTGAAGTCACTAAACTTCAATGATGCTATCTTATCCTGGTCTGTACAAACTGCGCGCATCCCTTTTGGGAGGTATGTAGTGACCAAAGCATACTCAAAATCCCTAGCCATGTTGTCTTTTTTCATTGTGTCACTCAGAGGAGGTATATACGCAGTTAAGATGCTTGGAGTCAACTTGGCATTCGCAATATCATATCTATGCCTCGTTCTCGTCTCTATCACGATTTTGGAAGTTCCTTCTGAGCGAGCAGTCGATGGAGAAGCTTTGAATCCTCCTGTCGATGATGCTTGCACACCTACAGACATCCCTATTTCTGACATGAATTTCTTGTTCTTGACATCATCGAGTACTTCCATCACAGATTATTCAAGTGCGCTAAGCTCTTCGAACATACATGCGTGAGGTTAATAATATCAGGTTCATGATGCAATGTAGACATGACAATAAGATGGAAAGCAAGAGCATAATGATCAGTGGAAAATGTTAATCAAGGTTGCGAGCTCAAATTCTTGATTTGGAAAAAGTGTTCTTCATGCATGGCGTGACAAGCTAAATAGGTGATTTGATCACGATTGGCTCACAACGTTCATGACCCTCCATTAACTCTTGTTTGATTCGTTATGGCACGACCCAACGGTCTAATTATGCCTCTTGATTACTTTTCTGCCCGTTCAGAGCATAATTCGAATGGATATATCAGTCCAATGACTATATTGCTTCGTCATGGTAAAGTACTCTATGTCATTGTTATGATATCTCAATGAATCTCCAATTCTACAATTTGTCTTTCTGCAAGGTCTCTTCTAGAACCTCCTGTAACCTTTCAGTATTAGCCCTTTTCTTTCTTAACTTTCTAGCCTTATTTCTAGTGAGCTCTGTCTCGGTAATTCTTTTATCATTCTGAGTCTTTTCTTATTTGGTCTTAGTTACTTCACACTGTGGAAATTTTTTCCTAGGGTTCCTGTGTAATACTTCTTCCTTGTCTGGGATACATAATTCAATCTTCTGGGGATCCTCTAGTGTTTTCTTAGCCTCGACATCTGAGTTGCTAGTATTAAATATCTATGATCTACTCTTTTGTTCCTCAATAAAGTGCATGATCCTTTTGGTCATAAAGTATTTTAACTCTTTTTTCTTCTATTCCAAAACTTCTTCTTCCTCCTTTCATCTGGCTTGATCTCTATCAATCCAAGGTTTTCCTATTAGCATGGTAAAAGGGCTCTGTCTTCAACAAATTTATTAATCTCAAAGTCCTCTTCTATCGAAGCTCCATTGACAGTCATAGGTATCCGGGCGAGACTTCCACATAGGTTTACTAGCTTTCCTCTGAATAAACATATTCTTCCTAGGGAAGGGATCATAACAGGCCTTCCTATAGCTTCCCAGGTTCTTTTTGGCATAATATTCATCTGTGTTTCTTCATCCAGGACACAGTCAATGTCGAAGTCCCTTGTTCTTTCTTCGATACATTCCTTCTCTTTGAAGATCTCTGATAAGCTGACATGTCGATGGTCATTCAGGGTCTCTTTCACTTGTATCAATACCTTCTCTGATTCTTGCTGGGGTTCTGTCTTTTCTGGATCTGCCTCAAGATTTCCTTGATTCAAATTCATTCCTTCAAGATTAGCGATCATTCTAGGGCAATCCAACACTTCATGGTCCATGGATTTGCAACAAAGACAACTAGGTCTTCTTCTAGAGAATTCCTTAGCAAGATGTCTTGGTCTTCTGCAACTTTAACAAAGGGTCAATCCTCTCTTTCTTTTAAATGATCCCCAACCTCTTCTGTACTACGAACTAGGATCATGGTAGCTAACCTGCAACAAATTCTCTCTAGGATCCTGCATCAATTTTTTAGTCCAAACATTCTTTCTATGCATAGGTATAACATATCTATCATTATTTGTATAATATCTATTCATATCAAACCTTATTTCATCTATTAATGCCCTAGTTTTTAAGCTAGGACAAAATCTATCAAACATACCTAGATCCATGCTTTAGAAACAAAAATTTCCACTTATCTTACTTTTACAGAACACAAATCTTTCAGATCTAAGAACTTTTAACTATTCTTACCTTTAACAAAGAACAAAGCTTACAGATATTACCTCTTTCAATCAGAACTTCTCGCTTTTACCTTTCTTGGAGAACAAATCTTTCAAGTCCTGCTTCTTTCTACAGATCTAACCTCCTTTCTTTCAGATCTGGACTTCTTTCTTCACATTGGGCTTCTTTCTCTTAGATATAACCTTTTTTCTTTAGTAAAAATCTTTAAAGATCAAGTAGAATACTGTGCACTAGGGCACATATCTACACACAGAGCTTTCACAGTTTTAGATCGAATCTTTGCACAAAGCTTCCTCTTTCTCAGTTCCTAGCAATCATATTTTCAGGTCCCAGCAACAAAACCATTTGTTGGCATAGGGGAAGACACAGTTTTCAATGCTCAAGAGTGCACCAACAAAGCCCTAACTACCGGCCCTTTCGGTAACACCTGCGAAGCAGATGAAGTCTCACTCGAGGTAGAGGTAGGGGTGGTTGCAAGAATTGAATCTTTTCAACCTTAGCTAAGACACAGATCTGTGATTATATCACTTACAGAGCACTTAGCAACGATCATTCGTCATTATTCAAGCCTTACTATAGTTCGCAGATAACACAGAGCATCGCAACATTTACCTAGATCTAAGGTATCTCAACACTTACCAACAGTAAAGCAAATCAGATCTGGTAAATCATCACTAAACACCTTCATAAATTTCAGATCTAACATTCACACACCTCTAAGAAGCACAAATCATAAGTATATCTATCTAAATATATCAAATCACTTAGCAAAATAAGGGATAAACACATCAAGTCAAAGCACAAAGCATAATACACTGATTTACGTGGTTCACACCCACCCTGGGGTTGTTTTTATCAGGTAAATCAGTGAATGCAAACATATACTAATCCCCCTAGATCCACCTGGATCTATAACAAAACAAGACAAAACATGGCGCTTTCCCTAGGCTCTAATCATCTAATCTACTATCGAACAAAAGACGATAGACATACCTTTAAGCGTCGCTTCCTTATGTCTTTGTTGTTCCTTTTTCTCTCCAGTGCTCTTGTGATACTGATCCTGCAGTGAGACATAAACCAACCAAAGTGAAGGTAGTAGAAGTATATTCAATGACAACCTATGCATATGATCAAATAATTATGCAATAAAATAAAGATAATTCTATGGGAAAGAAACATGCCACTGTATTATATTAATAATAGGAAGAGAGATTACAACCAGATGCCTTGATGTCGTAAGGTTCCTTCCAATAGTTCCTTTCTTCCTACACACTTTTGATCCAAGAATTCTGAGACTATAGATCTAACATCTATCTTGACAAAAGAAAAGCTCAAAACCACTCTAACTAGGCTAATAATTCCAAGCCAAATCCAACTAACTTTCTCCATGAGATCTCCTATCCTTTTATAAGTTGAAGAATATAAGGTGAGGAGGTTAGGATGATCCCACTAAATCATTAAAGAGATTAAGATCCAAACCATTTGGAGGCCATCTCACCATAGAATCTTCTCCTTCTAGAAGCATCGAGAAAATGCTCATTTTTCCCACGTATGAAGGTCGCCGTGACCTGGCTATAGTGCAACTTGCAGAAATTTTGCGCCCTAGCTATAGTGCAGCCTACAGAAATCAAGCATTTCCACACCCCATCTATGGTGCAGCCCGTGAAAATCCTCCAAAATAGGATTTTTACAGAGGAAAACACAACTTCTTCTCTCAAGGAAAGTTCTTCTCCCTTCTTTCTTCAGGAGTTCAGGCCACTAACCTCTCTTAAGGAAACATATAGGTTTACACCATTAATGATCATGAGGGTGACAAAAATAATGTGTAACAAAGAGCCCCCCAAAGTATGAAGTTAGAACAGAGTGATAGTTGAAATAATTTGTCGAGTGTGTGTAGGGAACAAGGAACACATTGGTCGAAACCCTGTCAACAAACAAGGAAACATAGTACAATAATATATCATCATTGAGGTAGAAATTCCCATACTCATAATACAAATGACTCAAAGAATAAATGTTGAGATGAGAAGATCCAAGTCAAGTAAGACAGGTTATGGCCACCAAACATACACTGTGGATCCATGCCATTATGATTCAAATATGAACATAGCCACGAAAAATACACTGTGGATATATGTGTTAAAGACTCAAATTTGAACATAGCCATGAGACATACAATGTGGATCTATGCAATAGTAAAAACGGAATATACTCCAATGCAACTGAATCAATGAGAAAATATTCAGGGTCTTCATCTCCACCACTCTATAGTATGAATCTAACCATGTGAATACATGTGCTGAAGTTGAACATGGTAGAAACCACTTGATTATCGGTCATTAAGGAATATCGCTAACAAGTGCAAAGGAAATCACCATTAATGTCAATGAATCCTAAGGTACATCGGTACAACCCAATGGGTGCGAATTAATGAGTTCAAGTCGAACACTTGGTGGAATCTCTCGATCAGGGGTCAATAATGAAAACCCACTGTTGAAAGTGAGGAAACCTGCCATTGAGGCATGAAAGTTCCAAGGTACCAATTAGTTTCTAAGTCTAATTCCTGGATAATGAGTTGAAGTCAACAGGAAAAGACTCATCACAGGAGGGCCTTAATGTATCCCCCATCAATGACATGAAACAAGTAACAAGATTTGATGTAGATTAGAGTAACAAGTAATTCATGACTGACTTAGGGATGGTTGATGCAATAGAAGGCTTAAAGGCTGCATAAATTGTCGATGCAATAGAAGGATTTTCAGATTGAACTTCTCTTCGAACATATTAATGACACAACGAATGTCTCAGAAACACTGACTCAACAACAAGGATCACAGAACAAAGGGTAATCTTATAAAGGAGTATGATCAAGAGACAAGCATATTTTCCAACCTAGACACAAAGCAAGTGAAAGGGTGTCATGATCAAAGGCGACTCTTCCATGGAATATAGGTTCATACACATTTCTTTCCTAATTTTTTCCCCCACCATTTCTGGCAAGTACCTCTTTATTTTTACACAAGATTGAGGAAGATAACATATTCTTGTTAATGTAATCTCATCCTTCGGATGAGTCCCTCGGAGTATGTTTAACGAACCCTAAGAAGGAGTAGTTCGGTCCCATATGGGCCTTTCAATGCTTGTTTAATGAGTCCAAAGAAAGAAAACTCAGGGGTTTTCATGTTTATAGAGTCTGAAAAACACTTAAAGAGAACTCTCTCAATTCTTTTTTCGTAAAGTATTCTGATGAGACCGAAAAAGAGATAAACTATTGCTCAACAGACGTTTTCTTCAAATACTTTAACAAGCGTGAAAAGAATAAGGTCCCTCAACAATCTTTTCATTTTTAGAGAGTCTGAAAATAGATTAAAGGGAACTCCAGTGGGTTCCTTTTTCGTATAACCTTTACGAGTCCGAAAAAGTGATAAATGTATACTCGATTGCATTCTCACGTATATACGAGCAGGAGAAAGAACAAAGACTAAACTCGGTAAATTATTCTCATGTATTTACGAGCATGAGAAAGAACAAAGAATAAGCTCAGGATTTTTTTCATTTTTACGCAATATTTAAAACAAAACAAAACTATTCTTGGGATAGATTTTATTTTCACACAACTTAAAAACTAAACAAAACTAAGCTTGGAACTAGTTTCATTTTTACACAAGCTTGAACAAGAGGAAACTATGCTTGGTCCTAGTTTCATTTTTACACAAGATTGAACCAGAGGAAACTATGCTCGAGGTAGGTGGTTTCATTTTTACACAAGATTGAACCAAATTAAAAACTATTCTTGTGACTTCCCAACGCATGGTTCACGAATTTTCATGATTGGTACTTAGCCCATAGCTTAAGAATCTACTGATTTAACTTCAGCATGAAGTCCGGAGGCTGAGGCAATTTCCCCCCAAGCTTCGTTTCATCCAACTGCAAAGGAGAATGGAATGAAGCTTCAAATACTAGATGAAGCACTTGACTCAAATAGAGAGGGGGAGGTTGTTTAATTTTTTAATGAGCTTGACACATGCGAAGAACTATGCTCGTAACCTCTATTTCATTTTTTAACGAGGTTGCTACAAAAATGAAAAAAACTATCCTCATAACTGGTTTCATTTTTTAACGAGCTTGAAATCAGAAAACCATGCTCATCCTTTTTTATCACGGCTTCCAAGAGGACAATGATATGGAAGGACACCATGTCAAGGGACAAAACTCAGTCATGGCTTCCAAGAGATCTTCATTTGATGGAAGAAACACAGTCTAGAAGGAACACATGTCGAGGGCCGTGACAGGGGTAAGGAGATTAGTCTCTAATAACCCTATTGAAGAGGTCACCATGTCATTTACCGGATCTAAGTCATTGTCATCGACAGTGGAAGGCATGGGAGACAACGCCACATAATTTACCTGTGGCAGGGACGATACTGTCTACATATATGAACTGTATAGGGATTTCATTGAGTTGATATTCAAGTCAGGGCCAACAAATGAAATTTGATCAATAGTCACCATTCTTCCATCGTGCGGGAAAGATATCACACAAAAAAGAGTGGACACAATAGCTTTCATGGAATAGACATAATATCACCCAAGGAGTAAAGAAAACTCCAAGGGGTCTTGGACTACCATGACATCAATAAAGAAAATTTTCTCTCCCAAAGTTACAGGAAATTGAGGAAGGGTCCCTAAAGGTTGACTGGTTCTTTTGTTAAAAGCTAACAGACTCTGCATGATTGGGGCAAGCTGAGGACAACCCAAAGCTTGCCAAACAAAAGAGGACAAAATGATAATGGACGCACCTTCATCTATAAGTGTTTGAGGAATGTTCCGACCACAAACCTGCACTGTAATCTGGAAAGGAATGTGAGATGGAAGACGAGGTCCAGTTAGCTCACCCCAATCAAAATGGATGGCCTCAATACTTAGAGGGGGTTCCAAGGGAGAAGGAGGAATACCCCCCAACATGGTAGAGTCTGTATCATTGAGAAAAATGTGGGCAGTATCAGGTTTACTCTCGAGCAGGAGAGTAGGATCGACTGATAATGACATCAAATCAACCACTTGGGTTTCATTCTCCAAGGGGAGAATGGGGTCGACGGGTGGAAATGGATCGAACGCATGGGTTTCACTCTTTGGCGGAAGAGTGGGATTGATCAAGGATGGGATCGGATCAACCACTTTGGTTTCACTCTCTAACGGGAGAGTGGGATTGATCAAGGAAGGGATCGGATCAACCACTATGTCAACTAGTTCAACCAAGGATGTGACCATATTGACAAAATGATCAATCGGATTGATCAACGAAGAGGCCGGATTAATCATTCCATCAACTACATGTGGGTCGAGAGTAAGATTGTGATAAGAAGCTGGAAGTTGAGGCTGTGAAATAGTCACGTCTTCCAGGAATTTCGAGGCTTCTTCCATATGAGGAAAAAAATGAGTTAGATGATGCCCTTTGCATACCACACACGGGAACTTGGCTATACTTTTCTTCTTCCCAATCGCATCGTGACTAGCTGACGGGAGGTCATCATCATGTTGTTCAGAGGCTAACGACATGGATTGGAGAGGGTGCGTAGACCATGCTTTTATAACCTTGGATAGACCAGATAAATCCTTAAGAAGATGGCTACCCTTTCAAAGCCTGTAAGGGTACTTGGGCTTACGGGTTGTTTGG
>SNQJ01S0201195.1:0-16888 GCA_010110895.2 Picea sitchensis | reverse complement strand
TCTGTGTACTCTGTGTATGAGCCATTGATTAACTTCTGTATTGCTTAAGAATCTATATGCATTGCTTTACTTCACAGGTTTAAACTTACACTTTTGACTTCTTGTTGACCTTTAGGGGCTTCTAGATTACTCCAAATGGTTCTCCAACTTCTCAAGGCCATGTCTCCCTAACCATGAGGAACTATGTGATGTACCACATATCACCGGAAACAACATGATGTGTACTATCCATCCATGATAGTCTTACCTTCATATTCACTGATATTTATGCCTTTATATCTCAAAACAAACTTGGGTCCCTTACCCGTACCTTTGTGCTATCAGAATTCGCTACCGGGATTCTCCAAGGGTTGAAATCAATCTCTAAGGGTTTACATCAATCTCCAACATCACTATCCAAAGGCTGAAATCAATGAAAACCATTTGTCTATCAATCTAAACCAATTGTACAACATATGGAATTCACACGACTTCCCAGTGTCTTTCTTCGTCTTCTCATTACCCTTCTTTGTTTGTGGCTTGGACTAGTTATCCTAAGGGGGTCCATCCTTGCTCTATGATTTGTTATGTGGGTTAGGCCCACCTTTTCCATGCTTCTGCTGTGATGAATTTGCAGATCCAAACTCTCGCTTCTTATGTTTAAATTTATACTCAATTTTGACAGCATATCGATATGCCATGCCTAGTGATGAGATGTCCAAAAACTCCATTTTTGTTTGGATGTATCTATGAAGACAGTTGTGGTACTTGATCACCAGATGTCGTTCTGAGTCCTTGATACCCATTTTGGTGTGCAAGGTATGGAATCTATTTGTGAAATCTGGTATCGTCTGGTCCTTTTCCTGTTGCAGTGTGGTCCATCTCGTATATTGGTCATCATAGCTTCCAACATGGTAGTATTGTTCCTTGATAGCATCCTTGAAAGAATCCCAAGTGGGGGCGACCACAAATATTGCAGATTCATCAGTGGCCCTTTTTTCACAGTAATTTTCCCACCAATCCTTAACATGGGGGACAACCTTAAGGAGCGCAAAGGTAATCTTTTCTTTATCGGAAAAATTATGGACCAAAAAATACCCTTCTAGCAGATTCAACCATTTATCTACAATATATGCATCTATCTGGCTTTCAAATAAAGGGATATCAAAATTGACTTGTACCTTGAAGGGGGAGGCGTGGCCGCTTGATGAAGATGCATCATTTGTTGGCATCTGTCGAAGAATCCATGCAAAGTTATCCATCATCTCATTCCTTTGTCATGCAAGGGCTTCCTCGAGAAACAATTTAAAAGGATCTCTTGCTCCATCGACTCTCTTTTCTTCCACCATGGGAGGTCTTCATGATCAGCGGGGATGGTCTTGCAAGGGATCAACCACTTTGAGGCCCAACTCCTTGTACCCTGACCTCATTGCGGACATGCACAGAGAAACAAATAAAGAGAAGACCGCTCTGATACCACTGATCCAAATTTATAAATGGAACTAAATGGAATATAGATGTATGGCTAAGAATACACAAAGATACACTAAAACTTGACTTCTATTAATAAAGAGAATATGTTGAAATTGTAAAAATGCAAACTGAAACAATCTTGCTCGAATGGTGGAATCTTATCTCTGAGAAGAGATGTGACGACTACGCTCATTCACAAAAATATGGTTACAATGAGTCTCCAGAGGCCTTTTTAACATAAAGCATAAATGAGAAAATCCTAAACATCAAGAAACCTAACCCTAGGAGATGAAATGCCAAAAGTCGCGTGGGCCCCCATGGGGTAAGTTGGTCCATCAACTTTTCGAGGTCATAAATTTTGCATACGGTCTCCATTTTAGGTGCAAGATAGCTCGTTGGAAAGAAATATCTGAGGACTACACATGTTGTTGCCACACTTTCGCTAAAGCCTATAGTGTTACAATGTCGTGCCCAAAAAATGATGTTTAGGGCCTCAAAACGACCTCAGAATTTTAGGACCTAAAAAACTACGAAAAATCTGTCAAAATGAAAGTTGTTCTTTGAGCCAGTGGAATATGTGGGTGGCCACCAATATCCACATGGATTAGGCGCACTACACAAAATTGAAAAAAATGTCAAATTTCAAGATAAATTGTAATTTTGATTGGATGAAAATGTAAATATGAAGGTAATAAATAATTTTCATGCTTTGTTTTGTCCCAAGGAGGCAGAGTTGCACTGTTTAGAGGAAATGCAAATTTGTGGTAATTTCCAAAATTTGGAAATGTGTGGAATCCACCAATGGAGCTATCCAGGTCAGTGTAGAGAACTGGAAATAGGGCGTCTCGGGAAAAAATGGTGAGCATTGGTGCTTGCTTGAGAGTTTGAAAGCATGAGATGCACTGTAACAATGAAAATTAGTTTGGTAATTTTTTGTATTTACCCTACCACAATGTGTCTTTCGACAGTTAGGCAAACCAGTGTGTGTCGTTCAACAACATCGGTGCAATTTATTTGTTGCATTTAATTTTATTATGAAGTATGGTGGTGCTACTGGAATATGGACGCATCTAGGTGTTATTATTCATGAATTATTTGGTGCATATATTCCTTAAAAGTGCATCGAGAAAAAGAAACCTCCACAAAATCCTTTGGCAACCCGCCTTTGCTATGAACAATGACGAGGAGTTTGAACATTTAAGCACCGATGCAGTAATTTTTAGATGCGCATTGGTGCATATGTGCCATAAATACGCGTCGAAAAAAAAAACTCCGCAAAAACATTCAGTTGCCCACCTTCACTAACAACCTCCACTATAAACAGCTAAGGGAAGAATTTTTCAGGGAGGTTCTGTAAAAACCTCCGCAAGAATTTGTTCTCCTGGTAGTGCTCCTTTTGAGTCATCTTAAATATTTCCTCACAGAAGTCTCTTGCTTTGCAATAGTCTTGATATTTCTTAAGGAATTCTAAGGGAGAAATATTCTTCATGGATTCCTCCTCTCCATGGTCTTTGATTAGAATTTCAAAAGTTATAATATCACCCTTGTTAAAACCATCTCCTTCTTATTTTTCCATGATGATGAGAAAAGAGTCTACAAGAGGTGGTGTCTTTGATGATCTTAATTCTCTAGAGGAAATTTATCCTTTAGAGTATGTTGGTTTGTGAATTAGATTCTAATGGGAATCTAAATTTGAATTGGCTTGTCTACTAATCATCTCTTCTATGCATGTTAGTCAGTTAGTGGGAGGAATAAACTCTACCTCTATTGTAGAAGAAGCTTTTGTTATAGACTTAAGAGTGGAGTTCCTCCTATGACCTAATCAAGTATGGGGTCTCGTTCCCAAAATTTCTCGTCAACTTGCCTACTTCCAGATATGTTATTATCATAGGTGGTTCTTACTACACCACATGATCGTGCTCTTGTATTTCTATTCATATTCATGTTATGCTTCTACACGCAAAACACTTTATATGAGATATTGTAGAGAGGGATGACAACTATTCTTATAGTGTAAATCCCCATAAATGTGTTATCTATTTTAGAACAATTAAATAATAACTTAAGACTTTTAATTATTCCCCAACAATGGATCCAAAAATGATAGGCTGCCTAAATATTTGATTAATTTTGAACATGCAATCTTACTTTCTAGTACATTTAATTATCAACCTGGGTTTACAAGCTTGTGAATCATTGTGAAAGATATATGCAAGTCTCAAGAAGTAAATTAAGAGATGAGCATCTTTATGGTATTTAATCTAGACTAGAAATTCAATTCTAGTTACAAAAGAAAAGCATTGAAAACAACACACTCTAACTACAACAAACAAAACAAGAAAACAACAAACAAAACATTACTGAAATAACTGCAATCAAAAAGTTGATCGGTACTATTCTACATCAACACACACACACACACACACACTTATGCAATTTATAACAATTAGCAAATACTAATTTATACATAGTGTTATGACTAACAACAAAAAATACAAGAAATATACACAACACCTATCTCATCTAGAGTTGGTCCTTTCTCTTCTGAAAAAAGTGTTGGAAATCTTCAACAACTAAATAGTAACTCGATACTTCAACTAATTCTACTCCATTCATACATGGGAAGACATGAAAGGGAAATAAAAAAATAGATTGTATTATTAGAATATCTACAGTAAATAACACCTTCCTTCCCCTCCACATAGTTTGTCATTTCTTCTTATAAGCATTCAAATAATAGTTTAATTAATACTATTAACTCTAGCATGCTTGAGAATTGAAGATTTTGAAGCAGCTCATGAAACCAAATGCTAGAATAGTTACAAAATCAGTTTCCAAGTGTCAAGCCTATAGAGTAAGAAACATATTTAAACTATCACAACAAGAACTAGATGTTATTCCAAAATGAGATCACACACTTAAAACAATTCAGCTCAATATCAACAATAAAGTGGGGTCACGATTTTGCAACAATTGAACACATAGCGGTAAGCAATATAGTTGTTGGAATGAAAATATATAGAAAAGTTGTTGCAGCAAAGAAATATCATAAAATGTTAGTTGGAACCTGTGGATCCATAACAACAATTCTACAACATTGGAAACTTGTGGATTGGAGTCTGGATTCATAGCATCTATTAGCATGATTTATAACATCTCTTTAATCCTACAAGTTAGATGCAAATAATATGAAAATATTCTAATACATTATCAAAATTCATTAAAATAACAAATTAAGAATAAACAAGTACATGTGGCATCTTTGGTTAAGAATGGACAATCAATATTGGTAAAAAGGATGTAAAACAAAGGAGAAATAGGGGAAAAACATGCCAAACTAGAGACTCATCATGTAGCATGGACATCATGGGGCTCATCAACATGATCTTCAACTAGATATTTTTCATAACAAGGATCCCAGTGCTTGTGAAATGCTTTTATTTCATTTCCATCGAGACTTTTAAACCATATTTATGTTGGTTAGGTCTCTAACTACTTGTTCTTCTTGGGCTGACCCAGGTTTGGATCTCAACAGGTTTCCAACAAAACCATCTAAAACTATCGGCCCTCCTAGAAAACCAGAAGGAAACATTGCGCACAGAGTGCACTATGCAATCTCACCCAAGATAGCTTTAATGGGTGACTACAATACCCAGGTGTTTGCAGTATAGGAATGAGTGGGGATCTAGGAGTGTATTCTATCTTTCTCTATGCATTAAAATTGTTATTGATTCCAATATTTCTAAGATTCATTCATCTTTAGTCTCATGCATGCATGCTAATACTTCTAGTTAATCATTCATTCATAAGTTAATCATTGAAAAAAGGTAAACATTCAAGAAACATCACATCGAACACAAGTTTTATCGTGCTTCACCCCCTCCTGGGGCTATGTCCACAAAGATTTGGCTTCTCTACTCTTTTATTTAATCTGTTGCAGAATCTGGTGCTACGCACATTACATCTTCAATCAAACAATCATGATGAGGTTAAGGAACATCTGTAAGATGGACTAGATCACACTAGGCTCCTCATCATGTGACCTAACCCTCAAAATCTAGCTTATTTGACTCTTCTACAACCTTATTACCATCGACGGTCTCTCAACAATCATAATGATCATCATCAACTCACCAACACCATGACCTAGACCTCCTAGGTTCTTATTTATACTATTTTACAGGCTTATAGTCATTACAATCCTTATCAAAAAACCTAACCCTATCATGGTTAGGCTTGCCTACCTTCGCGCCACATTGTTTTTCCTCTTGCATGCTACTTTTCCTTCTTTTTATGTATGTTGTTTTCTTTCCACATGTTGCACATGCTCCAAAATTAGGTCTTACTTTCCAAAAATAGGTCTTTCCTCAAAATAGACCTGCGTCCAATAGGCCACCAACGCTGACATGTGGCTCATCCCAAGCCACTCAGGTGGTGTGCGCTCCTTGAACAACCTCTGCCAAGCTGTAAAATTTTCCTTCTAATTCTTACCCTTTTGCTCTAGCTCGCACATCTTTCCCTGTAATCTCTTCTACCCTCTACGTTGTGACATGTTCCTTGAGAGCCTCTGCACTCTCAGTGTGATCCTGAGCCATTCATGTCTTTTCCTCCTCCATTTCCGCAATTATTTGTGTTTCTTTCTCTTAGAGAGGTTCCATCTAGGCCTGTCTGGCCTGCTTGTTATTCTGCACAGTCTTCAATTCTATCTGCAGGGTCTTCATCTCCTGCGTGCCCTTCAATCACTCTGTGATTCTCATGGAATTTTGTCACTGCTTCAACTCCTGGATTGCAATGTTGATTTCCTCCTCTTCCTGATCTAGTTGTTGGACCCTATCATCTTCCTCCAATGTCGTCCATAGTTGTGCGGTCATGTCAAACATGTGTGTGACCTTTTCATCTTCTTTCTCCATCATTTCCACTTGCAGGGCTACCTATTATTCCCTTTCAGTTGTAACTTTGGGAGGAGTAGTTGGTTTTAACCTTTCTTTAAGTTCCTCAATCTCCTTCCTATAGTCCTCGAAAGTTTGTGCGATGATTTGGATCTATTCTTCTGCATTGCTCACGACTGCCTGCATGTTGTCTAGAATTCTTGTGAAGACTTCCTTCAACTTCTACTATAATTTATCTACATGTTGCTTCTCCTCTTTTGTCTCTAGTTTTACCTGCTCTACCTCCAGTTATAGGGTATCCTTTCTATTTCTAGTTACCTACAATTCTTCTGCGTCTATTCTAGCTCGTGATTTCACTTTCTGCACGACACTGACTTGTAGTTTGTACAATGCCTTTGTTGGTATTCTATCCAATACCAACTGTACCTCAAACAAATATTTGAGCGGTGTATGAGCTATGGCCTCATTGACCTGCAACATATCCATTGTTATCTGGAAGCTCGGACTTTCTTGCGCTACGATCTGGATGGTGTCTTCTTCATTTTGTGTAGTCTTTTCCTCTACTTCTATCACTGAGGGGATCGATTATGTTCCCCTTTCTTGCATTTGCACTGCTTTTAATATGTTCTAAGGTCTACTTAATATTGGCCAACTCATTTTGTATCCTTCCTCTTTGGTTCTCGGCCTCTTCAAACTCCTCTACTACATGATCTTGTATTCTCTCTGCAACAAGATCAGCATCATCCTCGATGATTGTATATTATGGGATTTTTTTATCATCCTTGGCCTTCTTGCGTGGCCCACCTATATGTATGATTAGTTGTTTGGGTGGCATTGTCTCTTGTGGAGTAGCTACTGACGGCGTTTCCTGTGTCGTTGTGTGCCCCCTTCCTTGTTCTTCTTGCGTCGAGGCGTTGTCCTTATTTCATGTTTGCACCTCCTTCTTTGGAGCGCTTCCCTTCTTCTGTTGCGCTGACTTTTGACCTAGCTTCACCTGCTGTGTTGGTTTCTTTGTCACAGAGTTGCCCACTGCAGATGTCTTGGACGACCTCGCTTCCACCTCTTTTCCTTTTGGCATGTCCTTGGTAATGACTAGGATTTTCCAGTCATCATGTCAATCTCTCATTTCCATTTCAACTTCCTCTGCATTAATGCAAAATCGAATTTGTATCCATTCTTTCTCTGGATCCCTGCATGCTTGGATCCACATGTTGTGTCGGGTATCCCTAAAAAATTTAATTTCTTGGTACTGCGCTACAAATTCCATAGTTATCCTCCATGTGTTGGCTATGTTGTCTTGTGTGTCACTGAGGTACCAAGCAAAAGTGTTGGCATTTCCACTTCTTCACTTGGCATCCAAAGTGCTTCCCATCGATGTGTACCATGTTGTGTGACAACGTCCTACCCTGTCGCAGAAATACGAGTAGGGAGGCTCTTTCCATCCAATTAGTGTTATCAAAATGATTAACCAAGAGCAATGAAACTCTGTTCCCAAGTCATGTGCGTCCTTGTAGTCGTCTAGGAACAATTTCAGTAAATATGGGGCCCAACTAATCATGGTGTCATCTACGCACTGTGTTGTTGTTGAGACAACCCCTGCAGGGACCTCCTCCTTGCGGCATTTGCGATGTAATTTGCATGCCATTAATTTTGTGGCCATCCTAGTGGTTGCATCACTGATCTGCTTTATAATTATGTTGTGTGAGCCTCTTTCCGTCCCATATTTCTTCCTCATCTTTTCTATAAGAGAATTTTCTTTGATTTTATTGTCCATGTACTATGCAGGATTTTCTTAATTTGATGCCAGGCCTGTGATGAACACAATTAGCTTTACGTTGATTGAGATAGGTTCTTCTAACCACAAAAATCCTCCATGGAGGAATTCCAGCAACTGCTTGACGCATTTTTTCACCTCTTTCCCCCTGATGAAGTGGGGAATATCTAACAAGTTTAGGATCCCTATGTTTGTTAGGCCTACTGCCCATTACTTTGGTTGCAATATTGGATCTCCAAATGGCCATGTGCCTAGGCTCTCCATATACACATGCTACGCGAATTCTAGGAATTTGTTGGTGTCAGATACATCATGGTCTGTGTATCTTATCCTTTCAACGCAACCCAGTAGAGTTAGTGTGGCATGCACCCCCTCTGGAAAGCATGGTAAAAAAATCACGTCATCGGGCTGCTTACGTGGGGATCACGTGATGGGTTGTTTTCCCTTTCTCTTTACGGGCATGCTAGAGGTCCCAGCCCCTGGTTCTCTATCTTCCCCATCCGACTATGGTTACCCCGTGATATCTTTGATATGTACTTCCTCCTGCTGCATGGACCCAACCACGGGTTGTGGTCTTGGCTCGTCAGACTCTATCCTTTCGTTGTCCCTTCCATTCATTATGTGGACTGCTTCGGCCCTGGAAGGTTGTAGTGGGTTTCTTGTGGTTAAAGGTTCATGGCCCTGTGCACTATCGTGCGATTTGATATCCATCCCAGACATCGTCGGGGCCTACTCTTCTTCCTATACCAGTGTGGTGCTCACTGGTTCGACCTGCGGCGAGGGAATTGTGTCGACATCGGCGATTCCCTCTCTCTATGTAAATTCTTGTTATGCCTCTACAGTGACCTAAGACTACTGCATGTTTTTCATGTTATTTGTCTTGGTACACTGACCTTTAGGAGTGCCATCATGGGTAATTATTGCTTCCCTGATTGAGCTTCGGCTTTTATGATCTCCAACCTCACATGTTCTCCTTTCGTCTCTGTACTCCTTAGCTTTGTGGGTTTGCAACTACATAATAAGTCTTGTTTGGCCTACGTTTTCACTTTATATAGGGCATCATAAGTTCCCTGAATCTTATCAGAGAAGCTTCTTTGGTTGTTATTAATGCATTGAATCTTTTAGATTATGCTTTGTTCAATTTCATAAATGCCCAATTCACACCTTTTTACCTTGACGGTCAGTTTTTGTTTTCCGACCGTTGACCCCTTTTTCTGGTGCGCTGCACTTTTTTGGTGCATCGTACATTTATTTTGTGAATTTCCCTTAGTGCATGGTGTTTTCTTCCTATCAACCATATGTTGCGTGTGGTCACTTTTTACTTTTTGTCGCGCTAATTCCACTATCTGTTGTGCATGCTATTTCCCCGTATTTTGTATTTTCTTTATTTTCTACTTTTTTCTTCCTTTTTCTCGTTTTTCTACTTTTGTCTTCCTTTTTATGAGTTTCCTTTCCTAATATCTACTATACTACACTATATACATACCTTTCTTACTGCGTTGTAACTTTTAAGGGTTAGTAGGTCGGTTGTCCCTGTACAGTTTCAGCCAACAACCGTTGATCATTCCTTTCAATTATGTCCCCCCCAAGTCCTTTAGTTGTATAGATCCCCCATATGTGATAGTTTTTACTTCATATGGCACTAGCCAATGCATTCTAAACTTACCAGGGTGTTGGAAAAATTTACTGTCATAGAGCAAAACTAGGTTTCCTTCCTTAAAACTCATCTTTTTAATATGTCTATCATGACAATATTTGTCTCTTTATTTCTGGACTTCCTGGTGAAATCCTGCCAGAATCATGTCCTCTTCCATTTCCATTAGTTGATTTAACCTCTCATGTAATGTGCCTCTTTCTGTCATGTTGGTAATTGTTTCTACGTGCAGACTAGGTACCAAAAATTCTAATGGTATTATTACTTCTTGCCCATACACCAATCTGAATGGTGTATTTCCTATCAACTTCTTACATGTGGTCCTATATTATCATAGTACTACTGGTATCTTCAAGTCCCAATCATCCATTTTGACATTGCATATTTTGGTCAAAGCATTTTCCAAAATCTTATTGAAATCTTCTATTATTCCATTTGCCTAAGGATGATATGGTGTACTCTTCTAGTGATAGACTTCAAACTTTTTAGTCATAGACCTGATGGTATTATTGATAAAATGAGTTCCTTGTTCACTCATCAGAATCCTAGGACATCCAAATATGGTGATCGCTTGTTCAAATAAGAAGTGTGTTGTTTTCTCTGCGCTACAGTCTTTGACTGGTGTTGATTTTACCCATGTTGTTAAGTATTCATTCACGGTAATGATATACCTAGATCCTGACCTCTTTGATGGTGGATTAATAGGTCCAACAAAGTCTATTTCCCATTTCTCAAATACCTATAGAGTCACTTGTGGTCTTAAAGGCATCTCATCCCTTATGTTGGGTTTGCCAACCCTCTGACAGACATCACATTTCTGGCAATATTCCTTGGCATCTTTATGGACTTTTGGCCACCATAATCTTGTGCGCAATATGTTCTGCATGGTATATTTTCCCACATAGTTTCCTCCAGCTATACCTTCATGATATTCTACCAAAATTCTAAGCCTTTCATGTTCCAATACACACCTTCTCAAAATGATATATGCGCCAATTTTGTATAAATGTCTTGCAATAAGTTGATAGTTTGCAGCTCTGACTACCATATTTTTCTTTTGCGCAATGCTAAATTCCTGTGGTGCAACCCTCATGCTTAAGTATTCAATAATATCACCGAATCATTCATCAACTACCTGTACTGAAATTAATTGTGCATCAGGGAAGTTGCCTTCCAATTTAGTAGGTTCTTCTCCATTAGTTATCCTTGAAAGGTGATCAGGTCCTGCATTCAAATTCCATGGTTTGACTATCACTTCAAAATCAAATGGAACAATAATATCCATCTACAGATCCTCCCCCCCAACACTGGCTTGTTGACTAGATATTTGAGGGCAGAATGGTCTGTGAACATTTTAAAGTGTTTACCCAATGAATAGTGCCTAAATTTCTGAAGTGCATATACCATAGCTAGGCCTTATCTTTCTGTGGTATTTTAATTTTGCTCTGATTCTGACAACTTTCTTCTTGCAAAGGCTATAGGATGGTCTAATTCCCCTGCTTCTGGTTGCACCATAATTGCTCCAAGTGTTATGGTTGATGCATCTACATGTACATGAAATGTATTTCCCCAATATGGGAATACTAGTATAGGTTTTGTTACCATATTTTATTTTAAAGTGTCCAATCCTTGTTGAAAGTACTCATTCCATGGAAATCTGGTGTGCTTCTTTAATAGTTTTCCATTGGTGCAGTAATCTATGCATACCCTTTTATGAATTTCTTGTAATAACATGTATGTCCTAGTGTTGCTCTTACTGGCGCATTGACTTTGGTGATGGTAAATTCACAATGACTGCAATCTTGGCAGGGTCCACTAGTAAACCTTGTTTACACACTATATGTCCCAACAATATTCCAAAAGGTGTCCCAAAAATGCACTTCTTAATGTTTAATGATATCTGACATTTCTTGCATCTTTCCAGCATGAGTCTTAACACTTCTACATGGTCCTTTAACAAAATATATACAGTCCAGTCATCCAAATACACTTCTAGAAACGAATGTATGAATTCCTTAAAAGAAGCTATGACTACTCTTGAAAATATGGTCAGTGCATTCTTCATTCCAAATGGCATGACTGTATATTGGCAGGATCCCCATTCTGTAGCAAAAGTAGTCTTATACGTGTCCTTTGGAGCTATTTTGATCTGATGGTAACTTGAGAATCCATCTGTGAATGAATATGATTTTTGGCCTCCCACACTCTCTAAGACCTCATCTGTAAAAGGGGTAGGGAAAGGGTCCAAATCCTTATCCCCCCTTGTTTCTTTTCTTGGACTACCATAGGACTGATCCATTCAGATTCCTCTACTAGTTCTATGATACCAGCTTCCAACATTCTGTCAATTTATGCTTTCACTTTCTACTTATATACTGGATTGATTCTGTAGGGTCTTTACCTCACAGGTCTAGCCTTAGGTTCGAGGGGTATCTTCATCTCACCTAGCTCCCCTACTGTGCCTTTCATCTTTGTAAATGTCATTGAAAACAAGTCACCATATTTGTGTAGTAACTCTATTATTATTTCTATTGTTTGCTCATCCCAATAGTCTCCAATACTTGCCATTTTAGGGTTGTCATTCGTCCCAATGTTGACTTTCTTAATTTTGATTGGTACAACAAATACTTATGATTCTAGAGATGGACCTTCCACCTATATTTCTCCTTCAATCTCCGTAATTTGAATGTTGTACGAATCATCTTCATCCAGTGCTTCCTCTTCAACATGATAGCAGGAGAGTAACTCTTTGATTGTTTGTTTGTTCTATTGTTGATATTCTGTCATGATTTCAACTTCTGGTTCATTAATAAATATCATTCCTTGTATAAGCTTCAGCGTTGAATCAATGTTGGGGTTATCATATTCAAATGAGAAGGTTACTACAAAATTCTGATGTAATCTTGTCCATTATGTGGTGCCTCTGCGCATCTCCTTGTCTATATACCAGTTCCCTGGGATTCCTTCCAATGTATGGATAAAGTGATGAGACCATTCCTCTGGTGGTGTCATCCTCCACTATTTTCTACACTTCTCTAAGTGTTCAACTGGTGTTCCCTATCCATTATACCTCTGCATTTTATTTCTCCCCTGCTCTGCGCCAAATCTAATGTGCAGTAGTCATTTACATTGATACCAGTATTGAATTGTTTCTTTGTGTGCCCCCCACCATCTTGCAAGTGTTTCCTCGAGTGCAATATCTAAGGCTAAGAACCTATAATTTTCTAATACTTCCTTTTCATATTTTTTCAAGAATCCCTCTAAGTCATTTAGCCCTTGAAAACAAGGAGGTTCTCTTATCTATGTACCAACCCATATTACTGCGCGATTTATTCTTGCACACCTCCTTGTAGAGACTTCATGTAATCATTCTTGCCAATTCTCCAAACCTGTATCTTAGTCAGAAGAACATGATGTAATGCTTCTCCAGTTGAGTACCCCATCTGCAGTTGGGTTAACATAATCCTCTTCTCTTGCAGTGGTTCGGTACAATTGGTTTATTTCCTCCAGATCCAAACAAGTGGGCTCTACAAACCTTTCTCCTTCTGAAGGATCAAATGGTGCAATGACTCTATATTCACCTGATTCAAAAGTCATTTTTATTGTCTTCAGATTGATTATAGCTTGGTTATCAAATGCCCAATCCAATCCAAGCAATGTTGGGTAAGGTTTTGTGTCATCTACTATATGTATTACTTCAAAATCTACCATAGTGTGCACTCCATCCAAATCTACTGTCACACCTTTAAGCCTTCCAATTGGTAACACTCTATGTTGATTTTCTAATTTCAACTAGATAGATGAATATCCTAGTGCGGGTTCTCCCATACACTGCCATGTCTTCTTAGGTAAGACATTTACTTCAGAGCCTAAGTCCAGTATAATATCACCCATATTGAAATCCACAATATTAACATTTAGTCTGAATTATTTGTTTGTCCTTCTTCTTGTATGGAGATGATTGACTTTTTTCTGCTCTAATTTTCCTTCTACCTCTGTGTTACATCTTTCTAACAGATTTTGTAAGATCTTAACAGATGATGGGTCCTTTAATAACTTATCACAGGATTGCAGAAAAGTTTTTATGGTACTTACTTGCTCTAAAGGTTGTCCTTTACTAGTATGGTCCATTGAGGAGGGCATATCCTACCTTGGTGAGTTATGATTTTGTTGTGCGGTTGATGTAGATGCCACATTTTGCTTGAGAAACTCTTGTCTGGCCTCCTTAAATGTTTCCTTTTCTTTTCATGCAACAAACTGCTTCTATGGCTCAAAATTCTTCTTAACCCATTGGTGTTGAACTGGATCTTGTTTTACTACATCAGTTCATGTCTTGGCTCCTCCTCGAGTGACTATATTGATGTTTCTCCCATCATCCCTCACTTCTGCAGAGATCCACTGGACATTTTGGTTGTTCTGAATCCTTTTTTCCTATATCTTTCCCAAGAGTGTTGGACAATATTTTGTGCCATGGTCTGTTATGCAATAGTACATACATGTCGTTGGTGGAAGTGGACAATCCATTGCATAATGTCATGGTTGTTGGCAGTTGTGGCACGCTACTGGTCCTCTGCCTTGTCCAAATCCTCCTCTACCTCGTCCTCCACCTTTGTATCCACATCGATCTCCTCACGATGTGTTGTACTGAGGTACCTAGTTATACTACATGGGGTTATATTGTTGCTACACATTATTATTCTGTGGATATGCATTGTTGTATTGTTTCTACGCATTATAGTATGGTGGTGGTACCTGGTTGAACTGAGGTGCAATTTGTCCTATCATCATTTCTGCTTTCACCCTATAAGTATCTAAATTTATTTCTCTCATCAGCTCCATCATCCTACAATCCTTATCATCATGACCCACTAAC
The DNA here is from genome assembly GCA_010110895.2 of Picea sitchensis. Lineage (NCBI taxonomy): Eukaryota > Viridiplantae > Streptophyta > Pinopsida > Pinales > Pinaceae > Picea > Picea sitchensis. The sequence continues at coordinate 2,246 of SNQJ01S0201195.1, read as the reverse complement.
TTGCAAAAGTTGCATTATGAACTTTTTGGTATTATCTTATATTTATACATCAATTGAAAACGATATGGATCATGCCCATGTGTCTTGCAAATCTCGCACCATGGTCCTCTTGTTGGCAATGGGTTTAGCACCCATGTTTCCATATATTGCACGAAAGTTAGAGATGCATTATTATGGTGTCCTTCTGTCCTGCATAGGGTACACCAAACAACTTCTCTTTTCTCTTTACCCTTATTCTGGTTAATTTAAAATGTTATATTCTTCAAATCCTCCTTCAGCTCCTCTATTGCTGGATCTATCTGTTGATACTGGTTATTTTCCAGTTGTAAGGATGCATGCAGATCCTCTGCCTGAGTTTGGAACTTATGTTGTCTTAATGGGTATTTCAAATGTGGTAATAGTGAGTTCACAAATAAATGCCTATGTTGCATGTCAGTCATTGCATATTTCAACTTACCTTTCAAACACTTAAACCTCTGATCAATCACCCAAACAGACTCACCTGGTTTTTTCTTAATTTCAATCATCTCATTCATGTACTGGTCTTCTGAGTTGGGCTTCTGAAATTCGTTTATTAGTAGTTTTTTCACATCTGCAATAGTCTTTGTTACTCCTAGTGGAATTTTTACATCTAGACTCATGTATCAGTCCAATGTTCAGTCTCTTAGTGTGATTGATAACTACACGAGCTTTGTATCCTTATTTGTGATTTTCTTTGCTTCCCAGATCTTCTCACTTATGAATAGGTTATTTTCAAGTTCCTTTGATGCTTATCCCCAAAATTATGGTAACCTGATCATGGGTTCATGTCCTGCCATTTTAAATTGTATTGAACTACTACCTCTGCATGGTGTAGATAATTGATTGTTACTTCCTGAACTGGCTCCTCCAGTTTATTCTCCTTGATTGGATGAATGTCTTGTTTTTCTTCTTCCACTAAAATTCAGTTGTCTAAATGTTGGTGTTCTTTCTGGTGCACTAGTCGCACATGGGGTTATAGGTTCCACACTAACGGTGATCTAGATTAGAGTTATTCCTTTTGTTCCTTCCCTTGGACCTCCTATTTACCTTTCATATGTTGCGCATAGGATTTCCTCAATTTGCTCCATATCCCGGATATCCTCTACCTCTTCTTCATCACTTTCCAATCCCTCTCTATTAGATGTGGCTCTCTTCTTGTTATTCATGTTATATTGGTAGGGTGCTTCGCTGCACGTCTTTCCAGCTTTCACCATTATTTGTTTTATCTGGTCTTCCTCCATCATGATTGGGTCCATGGCCTCCTTCTTCTTTCCCTTATCCATCTCTTCCTCCATTTTGCAACCTCTTGTCAATGCTTCCCCCCTTCCCCCATGCACGCAGGTAAGTCTAGCAGTCTAATTCCATGGTAATCACACCGTTGTCATACAATAAAATCTTGATTGAAGTATACAACGATATGATGTACCTACCTCTGGGTCCCTTTATAAAATCATGCTCTATTGGGGTGTAAGATTTCATTGTATCTACTGCAAATTCGATGATAAACCCTACAATAATATTGTCTAACCACAAATCTACTGTACGCGTAAATTTGTTATTAACTTGTTGTAACTGCACGATCTCCACGGGATTCTACTCTAGCTGTCTAATTTGATTTGTATGGTGGTTTTATTTTAATCTCAATAACCGCTACTGCAACAAATGCGGGAACTCACAGAAAAATACTTCATGTAAGTCGCTAAACACATATTTGTTGAGATATTTGTGCGGTGTTAACTTAGGGTTTTTGTTATCCTTCTGCACAAACTCAAGTTCCTTTGTTTTCAACCATATTTCAATCTTCTCCTTCATTGGATTCCATGGCCTGAACATTCTCTTATGTACCTTCATTATCCACACATTTCTTCCATGGATCTCATCCACTCAATCCTATGCAGTTCTAGCCGACAAAAAAACCATTTGTTGGTTAGGTCTCTGACTACTTGGGGGTTTACCCAGGCTCAGATCTCAATAGGTTTCCAACAAAACCATCTAAAACTACCAACCCTCCTAGAAAACCAAAAGGAAACGTTGCGCATAGAGTGCACTACGCAGTCTCACCCGAGATAGCTTTAATGGGTGACTGCAACACCTAGGTTTTTGTAGTCTAGGAATGAGTGGGGATCTGGGAGTGTATTTTATCTTTCTTTATGCATTAAACTTGTTATTGATTCCAGTATTTCTAAGATTCATTCATCTTTAGTCTCATGCATGCATGCTAATAC
>SNQJ01S0201193.1:20282-33144 GCA_010110895.2 Picea sitchensis | reverse complement strand
TCTTCGGCCCAGTAGTCCTGGTACCCGAAGTAGAAGATGACGACCCACTGGTCTGGAACCCTGGATTGTTCTGATGAACATGCCTAAACTGTTGCTGTTGTGGGCGATGTTGCTACTGATGTTGTCGTCCCCGATAAGGTGTCCATTGCTGAGGCAGAATTCATCGGGGCGTAGTGAAAGTGGATCACCTCTAGAAGCCACGATAACCCGGCGTATGTCTCGCTGGTGTCTGGTGCTGCTATGTTCCAGATGGAACCTGCCCTGCTGGTCTCGCTGGAGTCCTAGTCTGACCCCCACTAATAAGCTCCTCCTTTGTTATGAGGGCCTTCTGGATGGCATCGTGAGAGGTTTGAGGCATCAGAATCCTAACCTTTGCACGCAGGCTGTCGTTAAGGCCAAACACGAACCTGTTGACCTTAAGTTTTTTTGTGTTAAGGTGCGGAGCATACCAGAGTAGCTCCATAAAACGTGCCTCGTACTCGGGCACCGTATGACCTCCCTGTCGTAAGGCATTGAACTCATTGAGCTGACGCTCAATGAATTCCTCTGAAGGATACCTCTCTCGGAACCGTTCCTCAAACAGTTTCCATGACACGTCTTTGATGGCCATGTTCAGCTACGGTAGGAGTGTCTTCCACCATAGAAGAGCACTCCCCTTCAATTGAAAGACCTCCATGTGGACCTTCATGTTGGAGGTATAATCGCGAAGTACGAAGCACATCACCATATTCTCCAACCATGCCTCGGCGACGGCACCATCTGGGGCACCAAAGAACTCACAAAATTTAAACTTCTTGAGTTCACGATGAATGCTACCAGTAAAGGCCGGTGTGCACAGCGGAACCTCAGCGGGTTCTAGCGCCCTGGCCTCATCTCTGTCCAAGCGGTTGATCAGTGCCTCGGACATGTGCTGAAAAGATCTCATCATCCCGACCACATCGCCAACTATTATTTTCTCCTGTCTGAGAACCTGCTCGCCTCCCTGGGGGTTAGACCCCTCAGGCGTGGATGTTATTGGAGGTGTCACGCCTCCTCCCCTAGGACCCCGTCGTCTGCCTCCGCGACATCCTCTAACCATGATTACCTGCACACACACAATCAACTCGATCAGCAACAATATAATCAAATCAAATCATGTCAACAAAAGTCGTAGCGAATCCCAAGTCGCGGGTCGAACCCGCTCTGATACCATATGTAACGAACCTCATCGTTACGACGACAAACCTCTTATAACAAGTGCAATTTATTTATTTATTTATTTTTAAAGTGTGTGCGTGCGTGTATAAGGGAACTAAATACATTCGACTCTGCGTCGCCTTACGACGACGAACATGACGCATGCAATGTGGTGACAACATAAATATCTAAGACGCACATAAACCTCTATAAGCAAGGGACGACAATCAACAGACAATAAGAAGACCGACTACCCATCCATCCTACCCTGCAATGGTTAGGACCTCCAAGACACTTAAGAAACACTCAAGTCCAGGTTCCCATCGATTTTAACCATTTAAGGTCTCAGGGATGGTGACTGTTCTGAGAAACATGGAGGTGTCTACATCCCGCCTGACACTAGCAGACTAAGCACACATAAGTTTACGACCCTGTACAACATTAGTTGAACAAGGACTACAATCTACCCTAGTCTTAAGGCCATTCCATCGTGTGACTATAGATCAAAATTTGTCATCAAGGTACCTTCTAAAATTAATCATTCCAGGACCTTATTGTGCAAGTCTGTTCTCAACTGGGATAACATTTAACCAAATAATTGATCCAATTTTAATCAAGAATAATGACTAGTTAAAAGTTTTCATTTACAGCAACCTTAACATTTAATTTAAGGTTAACGCAATATTCTAAAATCAATTAACTCATGCATTAATTATAAATAGAATGAAGAGTTATGATTTATCATTTAAGAAACCATTGGCATTAATCTATAATTATACTGTCATAAATAAAACAACATCCTAAATCATGAAACTCAATTCAATTTTAATCCATAATAATGAATGGTGACAATTTATCAATTAAAGCGGAATTTAACCTTTAACTTATAATTAAAGCAATGTTCAAAAATCAATTATCTCATTCATGGATTAACAAGGAATAGTTATGATTAATCATTTAAAGCAAAATTAACATCAATCTAAAATTAGAATGCCATAATAACGCAACATACTAAAATCATTAACTCATTCAAGTTTTAATCAAGAATAATTAAATAATTAAAATTATCATTTAAGCAATGCTCTACCATTTCAGTGATATTCTAAAATCGTCTAAAGCCAGCATTGGAATTTGCATGGATGTTACGCCAAAATGGAGCAAGCCTAAAAACCTAAAAGCAGTGAATAAATAAAAGAAACCAGGGCAGCTTGATATCTGTCACCCCGGAGTCAGAGGTACAAAGGATTAGTTCAAGGCTGTAACCGGACAGACTCAACACTGTCCAACATAGTTATCCTACCAGTGATAACCACAACATCCAGTCAGTTAATTAAAATAAGGGGTTGTTGTCCGCAGTCCTGCAGTTATGGCCAAAAGTGGGTGGCTGGTCAAGGGAGTGTTGTGTATAGAAAAGGAGAAACCACTATGCAGCTGGAAGGAAACATTTACTCTCTGTTCAATGCATCTATAGATAGTCATGGCCAGAGATAACAGGGGGCAGCCAGAAACATTCAATTTGAAATGCCAAAATGAAAATTACAGATACAATCAATCACAAATTCCAGAAACCTTCATTCGAAAATGCCAGAACGAAATTACAGAAGCATTCAATCGAAATGCCAGGACGAAATTTATGGATAGAATCAATCGCAAATGCCAGAAACCTTCATTCGAAAATGCGAGAACGAAATTACAGAAGCATTCAATCGAAATGCCAGAACGAAATTTACGGATAGAATCAATCACAAATGCCAGAAACCTTCATTCGAAAATGCCAGAACGAAATTACATAAGCATTCAATCGAAATGCCAGAACGAAATTTACGGATACAATCAAATATAAAATGCTAGAAACGTTTCAAAGTCCAGGAATAATAATATGAAGGTTTAAGGAGCAATAACGAGCTAAAAACAAGGGTAAAAGATATTGCAGAACTGTATTAGAATTAAATAGTGAGCATTGTTAACGAAGATCATAAATTCAACATAACAATTCCATGAGGAATAAATAAGAACCATGCACCCTCAATAAAATTGACCAAATGATAACAAAATCATCAGGTGTCAACAGAAGTGAAAAGAGAAAATTACGTTGATGACTGAAACGGTAAGGGCGCAGCCTGAATAGTGGCAGGGAGAAATAATTGTTACTTAAATACTAAGATTAACTCTGAGGCACACGCATGTGCAACGCAAAGAAGGAGGTTGAGGAATCGATATGGTAAGAAGAGTAATTATGTTGGGAAGGAGCATGAAATATGTAGCAAACTAAATGGCTAGGGACTGGAAGGTACGCCCACCCCCAATTTCGCTGAGGAAATACAGCGATGCACTGCGATTTTTGTGAAGGAGGAAGGGGTTGAGAGCTCTTACAACTTTGCAGAGAAAGGATCGTTAACACAGAGAAAGCATCGTTACATTCAACAAGAGGCTCGATCAAGAATTCACAGAGCTCTATAGTTGTTTTTGGAATCCCTCTAGGAGAAATCACTTCCCCAACAACCTCTATCACCTAGAGAGAGTTGCTCACAGGCCTGACAACCTGTTTCTTCAATCCATGGTCCTAACAACCCGCCTCTACAAACCAAAGGCTTGAGAACATGCTTCTTATGTCCAAATCCTAATTCAAATAGCTAACCATAGTAGAAAAATCGGTTATGGGTTATGGTAATGACAACAGGCCACACCAGTCCAGAGAAAAATGTGGGTAGGAACAACAAAATGGCTAGGGCAGGATATGGCTCAAGACAAATGGGTTAGCTTCATGGGTTTGCAGGTTTCAAATATTGCAGAGGTCAACGATGGAGGTCATGGCTCATCTTGTGAGTGTGAGAGTTCCTTGGAAGGATGGAAAGAATGGTCAGAGAACCCCCACAATGACTAATTTTCCCCCATAAAATGACATGCACCCAAGTTGACACATGGCTCTCTTGGGAGCTCGTTCCTCTCCACTTGGAGTTCATTCCTCTCCCCAAAGGAACTTAGGATAACATGGGTTATTTCCCCAAACCTTATTCTTTTAGGAAAATATATTTTAATATTCCCTTGGCAATAATCCCTCTATCTTAGCCCTTTTTCCCAACCTCTTAGCTCCATGCCTTTCCCTACCCAATGGATCTTAGTCCCCCATAACTCTTTCTTCATGGTTGGTCTACACATAGTGATGTAATTATATTAATGATGTGATTATTTACATATACAAAATCAAGCTCCCTGGCCTTCAACATCTAGGATCTTCGGCCTAATAAACATATAAGCCTCTGAACTTATAAATACTTGTCTTACCATCTTATAAACATCATTACAATTCAGCAGGGGCTCGACCTTGGGGTATTACATTCTCCACAGGGAGAATAAGATACTACCAAAAAGGAGAGCGTTGCAATGGGCGATGTCATGGGTATGATGAGATCTTTTCAAAGGATGTCATAGGGGTTGATAAATTGTCTTGACCGTGATGAGGGAAGAGGATCTACACCCAATGAGGGTTCATAGAACCCTCTTATATCTAGTGTTAGTGTTCATAGAGAACTCGAGAATGTAAAATTTCTCAAGTTCTAGGGTTCCACAGAAGGTTTAGTCGTTGAAGCTTGGTTGGAGAATATGGAAATGTGTTTTTTATTGCACGATTATACCTCTAACATTAAGTTTTGTATGGTTTTATCTCAACTAAAAGGGAGTGTTCTTCTTTGGTGGAAGACACTCTTACCATAACTGAATATGGCCATTGAATACGTGTCCTGGGAATTGTTCAAAGAGTGATTCTGAGAGAGGTACCTATTTGATGAGTTCATTGAGCATTGACTCAATGAATTCATTGCTTTAAGACAGGGTAGTCGTATAGTACCTAAGCATGAGGCTAGATTTAGGGAGTTTATCAGATATACTCCGCACCTAAACACTTAAAAGTTAAAGGTGAATAAGTTTGTTTTTGGTCTCAACTACAACATACATGCTAAAGTTAGGATTTTGGTGACTCAGAATTTGCATGATGCAGTACATAAACATTTTATCACTGAGGAGGAATTGAAAATTTGAGGTCAGGGTAGGAATCCTTCCAGGTATATAGGACAGACTTCACATAGAGTGTCGCAGCAACAAACGCCCGTTAGATAGACTTCTATTCACCGTGACACACCCAGAGGACCTACATTTTCTACACCATGCACACATAATACCAATCAGAGGAATATGTATAAAGCACCACCATAGTATTTTTTGCACCATCCTCAGTAACAATAGTAGTATAGATATGTTACGCAGGACATATCAGGGCCTCAGAACCCTATACCAACATATTTTTCCTCTATAAATAGGAGCACAGGCCCTAAGAACGGATGTTGCACTTGTGGATAACCCCACTGTCAGAGATATTTTCTTATCGAAAGGGAGAGAATTATTGGATCAACAATACAAATTAAAATAGGAGATCTGGGAAAGGCCCATAGGATTCATGCAGCGGTAAATAACCACCAGGTCGGGAATCAGTCTATAGTGCTCGAGACTTCGGGTATGATATCAGATCAACAGTTTAGTATTTTGATAGATTCAGGAGCTACTGAGAGTTTCATTTCTAGTGTTTCACTCAAATGAATTAAGGTGAATAAATTCGAACAAGATGAGTTTAGATATGTAGAATTGGCATCTTGAGCCAAGCAAAAAGTTGGAGGAAAGGTTAAAGATTGTAAAATTAATTTGGGTGAATTCGTCGCAAGTGTAAACCTTTTTGTCACAACCTTGGGATCCTACGACATTGTGATTGGAATGGATTGGTTACAATTGCACACCGTGATACTTAACTATAAGATGAAAAGATTAAGTTTAATTGATGATTTAGGAAAAGGTAGAGTAATTGTAGGGAGACACCAAGGAGTATCGTTGAGATTTATTACTTCCCTAAAATTGAAGAAAAATATGCACAAGGGATTTAATTTGTATGCCATTTTAGCTATTAACGAAAAGGGTGACGCAGAAATATTGGAAGACATTCGATTAGTATCATAGTTTGTTAATGTTTTTCTTGAGGAACTACCGGGTGTACTTCCAATAAGAGAATTGGAATTTACTATATATTTAAAACATGGAACAAAACCAGTTGAAAGAATACCATATTAGATGTTGATAACTAAATTGAAAGAGTTAAATATGAAATTAAAAGAGTTATTAGATTTGGGACTTATATGTTCAATCATATCACCATGGGGTGCACCATTAATTTTTGTAAGAAAGAAGGACAGATATTGGAGGCTTTTCATTCACTATCATCAATTAAACAAGGCCATGATCAAGAATCAATACCCATTACCGAGAATTTATGAATTATTTGATCAAATGAAGGGGGAGATAGTGTTTTCAAAGATTGATTCGAGGTCAGGATATCATTAGTTGTGAATCAAGGAGGAATACATTCCTAAAACAAAGTTTAAGACAATATTTGGACATTACGAATTTATTATATTACCTTTTGGATTGACAAATGCCCCTGGTATATTCATGAGTTTAATGAATGGTGTATTCTATAAATACTTGGACAAGTTCGTATAGGTATTTATTGACGAAAATATTAATTTACTCTTAGAAAAGGGAGGAGCATGACGAACATTTGATATTAATTTTGCAATGTTTAAGAGAAAAAAAATTGTACGGAAAGTTGTCGAAATGTTCTTTTTATCAAACAAAGATTCACTATTTGGGACACAATATTTTGGAAGAAGGTATCATTGTGGATCCAGGGAAGGTAGAGGCTATTATGGAATGTCCAGCACCGACAAACATGCATGCAATAAGTAAGTAGTTTTATGGGATTTGCAGGTTACTATCGATGCTTCGTCGAAGGATTTTCAAAAATAGCAAACCCAATTATGAAACTACAAAAGAAGAACAATAAATTCATACAATTAGAGAATTGTGTTGAATCATTTCATAATATTAAGGAATTATTAATGATAGCATCGATATTGAAGGTCCAGGATATGGACAAAGAATTCTTAGTATGCACTAACGCATCCAAGGAAGCATTGGGTGGAGTATTAATGAAATAAGGTCAAGTTATCGCATATATTTCAAGGAAACTAAAAAGGAATGAAGAGAATTATGAAACACATGATTTGGAATTATTAGTGATTGTTTATTCCTTACGAGTTTAGAGACACTACCTTACTGGATGGAAATTCGAGTTGAAAACTAACCATAGTGGATTGCAACATATTTTTACACAGAGTGACTTGAATGCACGACAAAGACGTTGTTTAGAAATTTTAAGTGAGTATGATTTTGAGATCACTTACATTAAGGGAACAATTAACAGAGTAGAAAATGCATTGAGTCAGAGACCTTGCATTTTCTCAGTAATACCCCTAAAGATGAATCTTCAGAAAAATATTTTAGCATTCCATATTGATGACGACTGGTACAAGGAAGTAAAGAACAATATCAGACAAGATACCATGATGATACCTATATATGAGGGTTATTCTTTGGACAGTGACAGACTATTAATAGTAGAATTTATGTACCACCAAATGAGGAAATGAGAAATTTTATTTTGAACAAAGCTCATCGAGTAGTGTATATGGCCCATCCCAGAGTCATGAAAATGAAGGAAGATATTAAACCATTATTATTTTGGAAGGGAATGAAAATTGATATAGTTAACTATGTGGCGAGATGTCTTGAATGTCAACAAGTGAAGGATGAACTTAGACATCTAGTGGGATTATTATAGCCACATGGGATTCCTTAATCGAAATGGGAAGTCATATCAATGTATTTTATTGTTGGATTTCCATTGACGGCAAGGAGACACGATTCTATTTTTGTAGTTATCGACACTTTGACGAAGAGTGTGCATTTTATTCTAGTTCGTACAACATATCAAGCGCATGACATAGCCAAAAATTTTGTTAATGAAATAGTAAGACTGCATGGTGTGCCAAGAAAGATAATATATGATCGATCATTTGTATTCACTGAATGTTTTTGGACTAGTTTCCAAGAGGCATTGAGCACACAATTAAATTTTAGTACAACATATCATCCTGGAACCGATGGAAAAATGGAAAGAACAAATCAAATTTTAGAATATATTCTTTGAATGTATGTGTTGGATCAATAGAAATTATGGGAAGAATTTTTACCATTGGTATAATTTGTGTACAACAACAATTATCAAAGTTCAATAATGATGGAACCTTTTGAGTTTCTATACAGACGATCATGTAGGACACCTTTGATTTGGGATCGACTAGAGGATAGGGTCCTAGTGGGACCGAAAATGATCCAGGAAATGGAAGATTAGATGAAAACCATAATGAAAATTATTAAGGAAGCACAAGACTGAAAAAAGAGTTATGTGGATGTGCATCATATAGAGTATAGTTATGAGGTTGGTGATAAAGTGTTTTTGCGGGTGAAGTTGCATAAGAGTTTGATTAAGTTTGTAAATGGTGCTAAACTCTTTCCAAGGTTGGTGGGACCTTTCGAAGAGGTAGAAAAAAAAGGACATATGGCTTACCGACTAGCCTTAACTAATTCTTTGAGGTTTTTGTACCAAATGTTTCATGTTTCAATTTTACGTCATTATATTCCAGATCTATCAAATGTTATTGATTTGAGTTCATTGCAAGTATCGGATGATGGTGATCTCATAGCAAAGTCAATCCACATACTGGACCATCGCACTCGATAACTACAACATTGATTGGTCGATCGGGTCAAAGTCTAGTGGGACAATTATAATCCACATTCTGTCACTTGGGAGGATGCACATAAGATGTGTCAACAGTTTACATATTTATTTTGAGATCTTGATATATATATATATATATATATATATATATATATATATATATATATATTAGTAGAAGCTATATTTATTGTTTTCATTATTAGATTGTACAAACTTCGAGACGAAGTTTAAAACAAGAGGGGGTGTATGTAACATCCATATTTTCACTAACAACACTTTCATAACACTGATCACTATTTGAGGACACTTGCGTGCAAGTGATTCGAATAAACATGGTACATTATGATTATTTGGTTTGGTTTATGAGTTTATGCTATGATTGAGTATTGAAATTTTGATATGTTATTAATATTGATGTATAGAATTGACAGGTATTATAATGAGGTTTCTTGAGTGTGTAGGAAATGTGACATGATGAGAATGTTGATCGAATCAATTGAATTTCTTCAACTTTGGATTGGGTTAGAGAGTGGACTACTGACTTTGATTATGAGTACTTTTTTTTGTTACACATTTATTATGATGATTTTAATTATGGATTTCATTTATAAGATTTATTAATATTATCTTTTTCAATGGATGTAAGCATGGTGACGCTTGATAATATGTCTCACATATGGATTAAATGGGTCATACACAGATATCATATAGATTAAGGAGAGGTGTGGTTGTATCCCTGTCACATCCTAATAGCACTCTTATTGTAACATGAACTGAAGGTTAAAGACTACCTTATTCCTAATAGGTTCACGATATCATGAGGGAAGACTAAGACAGCCACTCACGATGATTTCTAAGGGGAACGCAATAAGGTGGGTTCTTTATTCCTCAGTAATCGCTTAGTCTCACACAAGGTCGATAAGTGGAGTATTGGCTCCAAGTGTCTGAAAACTACCAAACTAAGTCATAGATAACAACATAAGAATAGTGAGTGACACCCTTGGAGCATGTTTGTGCTTCTTGAAGGGCATGTCGCATAAATAAATTAATAAGTTAATAAAAAAATTGAATACCTTAAAGAATAAAATGAATACTCAGAATTGATTAGAATAGAGATTTAAATTATATTAATTACTAAATAGGAAACATAATAAAATCTAAGTCTAATTGTTATGCCTAGATGAATTTTATAGAAAGGGGTCTAAGGGAAATTAGACTAAATAAAATCTAGAAAAGGGAGAATAAAATTTAAGCCATGTGCACAATGTGTGCATGAAATTAATAAATAAAATAATAATTAATTAAAATAAAATTATTTCATGAGAGAATGGGTTGTCAACATAGAGTTAGAATCCTAAGTCAATCTAGACTCTAATTCCTAACTAAGAGAAGAGTCAAAATCAAACTCCAAATGTAAATTAGTTAGCACACACAATAAAAGAGAAATTGGGGAACTAAGGGACAACTAAGAAAAAATCTAGGAACTAATTGAGGAGGTGAGGAAAAATTAAAATTTTATTTAATTAAAAGAAATTACAATATGTGCAACTCGAGGTAAAAGTGACATGTGTTGAGAGAAAATAATCTCTAATTTAATTATTAAAAATTATTTAGTTATGCATGAATTGATAAGTGTCAATACAAACTTTGTTATAAAAAAAAAGGAAGAGTAAGGATGAAAACACTCTATTGTTGGATGATTGTAATGCTGTCAAAATTTATCTATAATTTGTTTACTTGTGTGAGTTGGGATGCAAGTCTTGTGTAAGAGGTGGAAGCCTCTCCTTGTGAAGGAAAGCTTGAGCTATGAATCTGATTTTCTGTGTGTGACCCCTTTGTGGCTCGGGGGGATAACGGGGAAGAAGAGTACCTCTGGCATTGGTTAAGAGCTACTGGTGAGGTCGCTTTGTTAGAAAGAAAAAAAAATGACAAAAGACACAACGCAAGTGTCCAGTTGAGGATCATCATCATACTTCATCAAATCTTTGCGTCATGGCATTAAGCGTATGGTTATTTTTTTGTTTATAGAATTTCTAAATTTCGTATATTATATATGTATGTAGAAGAGATCTTGGAATGACATTACCAATTTCCTATCATTTATGTGCAATCATATCTTATTCTGACTGAATGGAATACATGTAAAATGTTTACAATGCATTAGATATAACCCATGTAATAAAATGCACAAAATACCTCACCGTTGAATGTTAGTTTTATTTATAATTTTTCTATATATAAATATGAACAAAATAATGCTCTGTTGAGTGGATTTCATGTTTAATTTTAGTTCAGCTCCTTGATGCGATAGGGTGCATTCTCTTTTTTTTGGTAGATCTCTCTGCATAAATAGTCTCTTATTTACAAAATAAATACTATCCAATGAATAAATAGATCCCCTATACATGGGCCTATTTATTTATGCTTGAAAACCAAAACAATCCCTTCTGATTTTTACACGCTCTCTTCAATTGATCACTATAAAAGGTAGGGTTGCATAAGAATCTCTGGATTTTTCCAAGCGTTATTGTCTTTTCCTATCATAATCTAACCTAGATTTTCACAACATCTTGCAACGTACCCTGTAAATATTTAAATTTTGGATCAGACGTGGGATCCTTAGTATGTAAATATAAATCACACTTTTATTTTGAAAGATCTCATTAACAATTTATTACAGTCGAATTTCCATTAACCAGAATAAGAAATTATGTCAGCTCTGATGGTTTCAAGTCCAACTAAATTGCTATAACCAGTGTTCTTCTTGCGTGTGCCTATTTATTCACGGTAGAACAAGAGACACGGATCCTTGAATATGCAGTTAGAAATGGTTTGAATCGGATTTGTTGACAAAATTGTTCCTATAGCTCTATATGCTAATGTATGGTTGTTAGGATTGTATTTAATTGTCGAATGATTGCTTACCCACAACAAAATTTTCACTGTGATTTAAGCCCTCTAGTTTTTTATCATTAAAATATGAGTCAAAAAAACAATTTCTGATTTCCGTGTCTGCACCGTGTGGGATCACTTTTGGTTCAGTGTTTTCTTCGTGGGTAATTGAGTTTATATGAGACCTGAGGCTCTGAAAACTGAGATGCTATCGGATGATATTTTTTCCTTTCTTGGTAAGATGTCAACCCCATCGATACCATCTCTACAAGGAGGTCTTCAAGTACATTAATACCTTTAGTGTCGTACGTTTATCCTTCTACTCATGTAATGTTGGCTTACATTGTTCTTCCCACAGTTTTATCTCATGTTCTTCTTGGAGTGCGTTTCGTAGATTACCATGACCCCATAAATCATTATCATTACATTAATATACATCGAAATCTCTCCGGAAAAAACTTGTGCAGGCTTATCGCTCACATAAATAGATGTAAACAACCAGGTGTTAAAGTCCATGAGGTTTTGGGAGGATGAAGAATGTCCTTGAGATTCTGTCTTCCATCATATTGTTATGTGCATTTGTATTAGGAATGATTTGTAGAGGCAGTTGAAATTCCCCAGGAATGGTTGTCATGGGCTTAACCAGATGAAATTACTTATGATATATATATATATATATATAGTTGCGTAAAATTGAAAGTAATTTATGTTTATCAAGTTGAACTTATTTTATGATTTTTTTTCTCATTTATAATCAGCCGAGGAGGATGTTACAAGTTGATAAGGAATGTTAGAAGTTCATAGGGATCAAAGTCGTTGGTGTTACATTCTCCTCTCCTTCTTTTGACACTGTCCTCTATCCACAACACCATACCATTGTTTTTAATATTACAAAGCTAGGCTCTATGCCCCCTAATTTACATATGAAATCCAACCAATGTTTTTATATATAGGCACTCCAACCTAAAAAGAAAACATGCATACATAGGCACTCCGGCCAAAACCTGCATAATGATTTCACAATCTAAAATTCTAGAAATAGTTCCAACCAACAAGATCACATTCTCCATAAGCCTACACAAGCCAAGGAGTGTAACCCCTTCTCTT
>SNQJ01S0201193.1:0-16889 GCA_010110895.2 Picea sitchensis | reverse complement strand
TAAGTGTTTCATTTTTGAGGGAATAGATCATGACCCTTGATCTTGCAAAAGGAAAGATTATATCATGGCCTTTGGATTTAGGGTTTGGGAAGGTGAAAAGACACTTTGGAGGGAAAAGGTCATTTTCAGATTTATAAAAGAACTCATTGGGTAGTATGCAAGACACAAAAGAATAAGATTGAGAGAGACTTTATGAGTAAGCTTGAGAGAGGAAAGAGAGCAACAAAGAGGGCACATTTCCCAATATTTTTGGGGCACAAATCCCAAGAGGATTGTTTTGTGGGTGTTGAGTTTTTTGTTGTTACAGTTTGTACAACAGGCCAGGAGGGCACAAAAATCGAGGCAACTTGTTTCATAGGTTTCGAGGCAGATTTCAATGTTTTCTATTGGTGAAGGGGGAAGTTTTGTTTTTGTATGTACAACAGATATTTTGGCACATATTTTGAGGTGCTAGAAAGGGAAAATCCATACAACTGTACAAATTTTCTAGGCACAGAAATCGAGACAGAGTTTGGGACAGTTTTGGTGCTGTGAGGTATTTTTCTCTTGGAGAGAAATTGTGTAATTGTTGATGGTATGTACTTTCATGAACCTAAATAATAAGATCTCTCTCTCTCTCTCTCTCTCGCATTGGGTTTCCCCACATTGAGCTTTTCCCTCACATTTTCCTAAATTTCTGAGTTATTCATGGGTGATTGAATGTTGTTCATTGTGTTTATTTCCACTGCATAATTATTTAGCAATGTGTATTTATGCTTATGGAAATTTTTGAATGAGTATTTTAGACATATCAGAGTGCATGCAAGACAATTATCTCTAGGTTTCTAAGTGTATGATTGAATACTAGTTTGTTGATTTTTGTCATTAAAATCTACATAAATTTCTTGTTTCAATATCTAAAATCTCCTAAAATGTTCTCAACTTCAATAGTTAGTAATTATCACATCATTTCTGTTAGCATAATCATTTGTAACAAATAGAATATGTACATGCATTCACCAAAATGCATTCAATAATTCATTTAAACATAAAAAAAAATATCTTAGCATGCATGTGTGCAACTCTACCACTTTCACACTTTTATAACTTACCCATGCATACCTACTCAATTCACCTTTGCATTGATTTCAAATTTTCAAAGTCATGCATTCCACCATGGTGAGTTGGAAGGTCTTGCTAATTCCTCGACACATCATCCACACACTTCCTAATTACTTTCCTGACTATTTAAATGCCCTCCTTTTCAACCCAAAAACAACACCAAGAATATAATTCTTGGATGCTCTTCAATGTTGGAAAAACAGTTGCAATCCAAACATCAAATATAGCAGGAAGGGTATTGGATCCTTGTGTGGAATCATATCCTTTCCATATCCATTCATGCGATATCTTTCATCTTTTAGCAATCTCTTCCACTCTTTGGTCTAGTCCTCTCCTAGACTCTTGGCATTTCAACAGTATGTGCAATTCATGGATCTGCATCCACATGGATTCCACATTTACTCGGCTCACTATTTTATTAGATTCACCCAATGAAGTCATGATCCCATCTAGCATGTAACATAAATCATTCAAGCCTCCTCTTTCTTGCAGTTAATCCCCCACTAGGCTCAAAGATCCCCTTCTCTATTACATAGTCCCTCACATGATCCATCATTTTCCAAGGTTTCCTTGTACATGAAGAGTATCGAGACTTATAGAGTATTACAACCAAGGAACCCCTCTGACTTGCTCCAACATGGAATAGCTCTCCTCAACGACAATCAAGGCATATCACGGGGTTCAATGTCACAGCAGTGGCCTTTCCATGCTTTCAAGTTCAACAATCGTCATCTATCCCTTCAGGACAAACATTTCATCTCATATATTTCTAATTTCACTTATCCATTTTCATATGTGTTCCATATAGAAACTCATATCCCGCAAGAATAAAATCCCTTCTCATAATTGTTTGGATATTTACAACAACATACATCAGCCTTCCTTATGGAATTAATCTGTTGACATATCCAAGACCATCTTCGTACAAATCTCAACGCCCACACAACCAAACAGATTGTTAGCATCCTGTGCACATTATATTTTCATTGTACATTTACTGTGGCTCTAAAATAATTTTCACAATTAATTGTGCATACTAACAATCACATCACTTTGTTCATTAATCATATGGAATAGAAGGAAATTATTATTCTTTACACATGCATTATTCTAGTATACCATATTTCTATAATGCATTTGATATTCATAAGAATTCAACCAATGTGTCAATGTCCATGGCCACATTTACACACAATGCACCTCGCCATGGTGAGTTGGAACTTAGTTGACCTCTCTTCACATGGCTTTTTTATCAGCAATTATTTCTATAACAGGTTTATACCTCTTATTTTATATGGTTGTTACTCATAACAAACACATTCATACATGGTTTTATGTCATATGAATGCATTCTAAAGTTAAATAACTTTTATAAGTATCACAGGCCTTCATCCTTTACCATACTAAATGGTAAATCATTCCAATGAATGCATTCAAAACATATAATGTAATCACTTTAAATATTGAATATTGGATGAGGATATTTTTACCTAAATTTCCTTTAGAATAAAGCATCAAATTCATACCTGCATAGCTTCCATTTAATTGGTTTGATGTTACATGATTAGTTGGTACTAGTGGGAGCTTCTATGCCTCCTTCACCAACCTCTTATTCATCATTTTACCTTGTGATTTCCCCTTTATATGGATGGATTCCATATGCATCACCATCAACTTTCATTTATGTAGTAACTTCCTCTTTCCTAGAATTACATCTCAGAGATAAATAAATACATGGAGCAATATAAATACACAGGAAAACACAGAGAGAACTTATCATTAATTAAACCATTCACCAACTAGCTACAGACCAAGGATGCTCCTCCCAACCATAGAAAAAAAAATTCATTCACTCTCAATAGTATTTTCACCCCTAATCCAGGGCTATGAATCCACAAGGATGGGTCCTAGGAAAAATCTAAACACACAATAGTTAGTTACCAAGATCTCAAGTTTTCCCAACCACGCAACAATCCTAATTTTCCATTTCTCTTCACCTTCATCCTACACAACCCAAATAAATGAACCCATTTATCTACCATGCATTCCCTCAATATTTCTCATTTCTCTCGAGGGATCTAGTGCTATTGGTTAAGAAATATCCATGTTGTAAACTCCAAGGATTCTTAGTTGTAGACAGTTCTTTCTAAACTTCCATCAATATCATGCACACAGAAATTCATTCCATCCTAGAATGATGAGTAAATTATTATAGATAGGAATGTCTCTTCTCCTCTAGTTATTTGTCTCCATGCCCAGACCCAGAGCACATGAATCAGCAAGAACGAGGAAAGTGCATACAACCAAAAATTAATGAACGAACAAATCAATGAGTCACCAACAGAGAAAACCCCAAGTAGCCACTAGGCTAGATTTAAATATTAAGGATGTGATATCCCCAAGATACTCATGTGCCCCAAAAGACAATATGGTCTCCCCAAGACTCACACAACCCCTCACCCAACCTAGGTAAATAAAAGTTTAAAATAAAGGAGAATCCTCTCATCCCCCTATCTATTTTCCTTGTATGTCTCATAGTCAGTGATGTATTTTATTAATTTATATGGAAGTATTACATTTCTACGAACTATGGTTAAAATTTACCGACTCACTATCCTAATTCACATTTACATAATACATTATAGTTCATAGGGATCAAAACCGGGGGTGTTACAAGAGTACGACATGGGGTCAAATATTTCACAATTTAGTAGCATGATCCATCTTATGGGACGCACCAATAAAATACATGTTGGCATGACAATTAATGTGGAGCATCAGTGCGTGATTGTAACAACACTAAATTTTGGTGTTGTTTTTCTAATATAGAGCATCGGGAGCGCTTCGTAGTGACTGTTTTGTTAGGATATTTAGACACTTAGGAGTTAGTTAAGATCTACTTGGTAAAATGTGTCATTAGGTAAAATTGTGCTTCTTGGTGTGCTTATTTAGTATGGATTTGTATTTAGGAAATCCGACAGTCTTGATATGTTCCTGACATAGAGTGATCTAACAGTTCATATTCTCCTTGATATTAACAACTACATTGATGTGGATTAACACTTGATTTGTCCATGATATTTGTTTAAAAAGCATGGAGGGTCATTTGTCAATGATCGATTGTGAAAAACTCCTAAAATTTCTTTGTAATCTTTTTGTTTTGCATTAATAAATTGCTCTGAGTGGTCATGTTGGTTGGGGTCGTGGATGTTTCCCTGCAGGAGTTTTACCACGTCAAAATGTCGGTGTGTTAATCTTTGATCTAGTTGTGTGAGTGGTTACCGAAGGTGTTCGTCCTATGTTGGAATATTTGCATTGTCGAACATGTTTTAGGTGCATTAGTTACTTTTCTACATATTTTTGAAACATAAATTAATTTTAGTTTTAGTTATATACAAGTTATTTATATATGTGTGTGTTTTCTAATCTCAATTCATTTTATCTATATATATGTTCCTAAAATTATTTGAATGTGAATCATATACGACGAAGAAGAGAGGAGGAGCAACAACAAAATAGTGGCTTGAAATGTACACCTTTGTATGTGAGTGGGATGCCCAAAAGAGGAAGAGGGAGTTTTTTATTCACCCTATTACACCATAGAAACATTCCCTTTTGAGGGATGTTGGCCTCCTCAATTTTTATGAGGAGGGTACATCCCTTATGGTAAACTCTCTATTGTTACAACATTTATCCATCGTTATAATCATGATCGAAAGGAATTTAGGGTCAGTCCTGATCTATGGTATCATCCCATGGAGGAGGATGTTTATTTCATCATTGGGTTGTCTAGGAGGGGGGAGGTTTGGCCCCAATTCCCTTATATACAATCTGATGTTGCATGAGACACCCAGCTAGCATATGTGCAGAGATATGTCGGTCCAAAAATTATTTCCGCTTCAGGATTCCATGTTCTTGGTGGTTAGATGCAGATGTGTTCATTTCATAGACAGGAGGTTAGGTTTGTGTGTCTTATTATCACGAGACTATCACATTTTACCTCTGATGGGAAGTGTGTTAGTTTCAGGTAGTTCATTAGTTTCCCTTTGATGTATTATGTCGATATTTTAGTGAAAGGCCCCGATTGATTAAGTGAACATATTGTTTTTGAGACTGTTTTGTTTTGTGTTGGATCATTGTCGTGCCATTTTATCTAGGAGGATATTCTTCCCATTCGCATCATGGTTATTTACATTATTTTTTGAGAGGCTTCATGTCACTCGACCAGGAGTTCCTTGCTTCCCTCCTAGTCTTATGTCTGATGCATGTATGTTTATGCGGGGGTATTTTTTACCCAAGAGGGGCCCACCGAAGTGGTCATGTACTCTGGTTAGTAGGGAGGTATTTGTTTTTTTTTCTAGAGATGACAATCATGTCCTCAATGTTTTCCAGTACCCATACATGGGTATGGATTAGAGAGGATGTCAAAACATCTTATTTATAGTATCCAAGCCACTAGATGATAGAGGTAATATTATCATTATGTTTTGATAAATCTAGTTTCATGTTTTTATGTCTTATTTAATGCACATGTAATTTATTGTGACATTTTGTTTCAATTATATTATTATTAGTATCGGTTATTTTGCAGATATTGGCACATATGTTGGAAATGATCCTCTCTAATAGGATGAGGATATGGAGGTGGAAGAGGAGTAGCCTATAGTACATAGACCCCACATAACATGTAGGTTATATCAAAGAGTTAAAATAGAGGTGATGGATCTCTTATGTGGTTTTATGGTTAGTAATGGAGTGGCAACTGCACTAGTTCAAGAAATACTACATGTACCATAGTTTTCTATGATATGGAAAAATATGCTTCATGGCATGACATCATTAATGCACCATATTTTCAATGTCGTCAACCTCATTGAGAGGTTGAGGGATCATTCTCATGTTTCTTATTATTCTAATCCATTTTCCTCATCATTAACCAATCCACATCCTATACTCCACCACATTATTCTCCTCCTTATCCGCCTTCTTCTCCACATGTGTCTATACCATCTGTCAATCCTCATGCATCCCCTCCACATGTGTCTGCACCATCTACATTTGATCCTCCTCTTCCACCTCCACATGTGTCTTCACCATCCATCAATCCTCCTACGCCTCCCCCTCCACATGTGTCTACACCATCCACATCTGATCCTCCTCCTTCTCCCCCTCCACATGTGTCTACACCATCCGTCAATCCTCCATCTTATACTCCACATGAGTCACCATCCACCAATCCTCCTCCTTATTTTCCTCCTCCACTTGTGTCACCATCCATCGATCCTTGTCCTTCTCTTAATCTACATGTTTCATCATCCATCGATCATCCTCCTCCTCCACATGTGCCACAATATTTTGATTCTTTGTTCACATTGGGTGGTGTTGCATAGGTTGATACACATTTGACAGTGTAATTTTGGAATTTCTTTCTGACATAGGTACTGATAGACCCTCTACGTTTGGTAGAAAATACATTCATGTATCTAGCTCTGGTGGTGGACCTAGCTAGTAAGGATATTGATTGGAATGTATATTGATTGTTTTATATTTAACTTGAGATGTATATATGACATGTTTATTGCATATTTTGTTGATATGTATGTTTGACATGTATATTGATATGTATATCACTCATGTGCATTATGTTTTTCATATAATGTTGTGGTTCTTGTTGTTTGATTTATAAAATGTATTATGAGTATGGTAATGATTGACATTATTAATCATTTCTTTGTTTTTAAGCTAAATCTGAGATGTATGAGTCATTTAAATTTACAATACCATAAAATGTTTAAATTTACTTTTATGAAATCATTTAATTTGGATTGAAATTGCAAAAAGTTAGAACCATTCATGCCATATAATGTTTAACTCTTCTTAAGGTGAATTGTTTGTAACTCTTCTTCAAGGTGAATTGTTTGTTGTTCAACAAGATAAAATGTGTTGATTAAACTTGTTTAGAAACAAAAATACTTAATATGATGAATAAAATGATTGTGATTTGAATAATTATGTTTTTGTTTTCATATATTGTAATAATAATATTATAATACAATTATTCATTAATAATAATGATGATGATGATGTAATAATAATGTTATTTTTTTCATTTTTATCATTCAAATATTACAAGACAAAGTTATAATATAATTGCTTACTAAAATCACAATTACTATATTTTATTATATTTTAATTTTTCCAAATATTTTATTAATTTATATTATCCAACTATTATAATATATGAAATTTATTTAATTAAATTTAAAATATTAAATATAAAAAATAATAATAAATTTTGATATATACAGTATCAATGAAATGGTTTCACAATTTTTTACTCTATTACTAACTTCATGAATCTTCTAGTAAAAGAGTATGTAAAAGTATGTAAGTATTAGTTGAATTTTCTATTAAAAAAGTATGCTAAGTAATGTATTTAGTTGATTTTGTATTAAAATGTATGCAAATATAAGATTTGATTAATGAATGAAAAAATCAATTTGAATAATTTCTCCTATGAAAAGTTATGTTTTCATCTATTTTAATGATATAGTTATAATAATTGTTCATTGAATTTATAATAGTTATATTTAATATCTTTTATTATTTAAAAATTATAATTAATTAAATGTATTTAATTAAATTTGGATTATTAAATATGAAAATGAATTAACTAATAATAATGAATTTCAATCTTTTACACTAATATCACCAAACATTTTATAATTAGTATTTTAAGAAATCGTAAAATTGACAAAAGTTTCTATATTTTTAGATAAGTATGGATCCTTAAAATTTTCATTAATTGTGATTAGGCTCCATAAAAAATAAAAATAAATAAATAAAACTCTTTTAGAATTTTCATGTCCTACCTAAATTGACACTTATTTCAAGGAGAATGTAAAAAAAATGATTATAAGTTTATAAGATTAGAAAACTAAACAATGGAGTGGAATAGGTGAAGGCCATGATAGTTGCACTAGTTAAGGTTGGGAATGTCATCAAAGTTGCTAATTCCAAAACCACAAGTGTTATTCCAAAACTCATAGATGTTTCATGAAGTTATTTTGTAGGAATTGTCCTTAGAAGTTCAATCAAAATAAGTATAAGTTTATTTGAATTTTTTATTTTTCAAACAATAAAAAAAATGAGGTTTGATTTTTTAATATCATCATTTTTTTAAATAAAATATAATTTAAAATAAATCTTTACTAGTGTATTATATGAATATGTCGCCAACTTTGTGATATCTCAATTAATGCTTAGTAATTCAAAAGTTAACATAAACATATGTTAATACAATACAACATAAATTTGCTATAATAAACAACAAATATGACACTAAAAATATATCAAAACCACATCTTATGTTTGTAATATTTAATGTATTTTCAATATGGTGGTTGCAAATGGTTGTTAAATTTTCATATCCAACAATATAAAATGAAGAAAAAAAAGAATAATTGACCATTACATATACCCATAATAAAATGACACATCCACAATATAAATGTTGAAACAAAGCATTTACATATCAATCTTCATTTCCATCACCCTAATTATCTTCCTTGCTTGGAATTATAACATTGTTTTTCTCAAAAATATGTTTAGACATTGAATCATGTCTTAGTACAAACCACCAATCCCCATCCAACACATCTGGGTAAAAAAACACTTGGTTGCAATTTTTTGGGAAGCATAAGGCTCCATAATTTCAACCCACGTTGTTTTAGAATTAATACATATTATCCCACTATCACAATATTCCTTCACATTTCTCCGATCGAAGGTATTCCAACACTTCCAAAAATAATAACACATTGAAAAGATGAGAAGTCCACTTGCATGATCTCTTGTAACTTTCCAATTTATCATGGTGGCTAGTACAACTAGATTGGGTGCACTCCAAAATATTTCATTATGTTTCCATCATCATCATACTCAATGTGAAAATGATGTCAATATTCTCGCACAGATGGGAACAAATGCATCTATAAAAATGAGAACAAAGGATGGTGTCATATATTTAATAACTTGAGAATTAATAAAAACATAATACACGTTACAATTTAAATGTGCAATATTATAAATTGAATGTGGTAATTAGAGAGGTTATTACAGAGTTGCTGCACCTGATCCCTATGTTTAGTGCAACCATATATTATCCACACAGGTTATGACTGGCCACTGTATATTTATTTTGTATCTATTTAGCCATCCAACTGTTGGGATAGATTTTTGGCATATTTCTTTTTAAATGATCAAGATAAGCAATGCTTCTACCATTCAACCATTTTAATTATTTCATATCAGTGTCTCATTTCCTTCTTTTATCTTCATAAAACGAGACCCATGGATTCGTTGCTTTCGTGTTGTAAAGAAATTTTTTATTGATGCCATCAATTTCTAAATTCATGGATGTATAAAAGGACTAAAATGAATACCATGAGATAAAATTTATATTATCAACTTCACTCTAAACATTTTCTCTGTACTAAATTGAAAACTATAAGTCACTTACTCTTTATCAAGCACCTTTTTCCATTCTTTTAGAGTAGCTCCCCTTCCCTCTTTTCCTCGTCTAGTTAGTCATCCCAAACCATTTCCCCTAGTGTGTAATCAATTTTATTGATGAACTCATTGGACTAATATAACGACATGTATATTATGTACCTCTCTACCATAGATCCCTCTAGTTTTTCCCTTTGTCGAGCAAACCCCTTCAATTTTTTCATGAACCTCTCTAAGAAGAACATTTAATAACATGAGAGCACCCTAGTTAATTCAACCTCATGAGGTAAGTGAATTAGAACATGGACTTGCAAGTCCATAAAACTCGTGGGCAGTTCCTTCTCAAACATAGAAACAATCTGGGTTATCTCTCAATGCCACCATGGAATTATATCCATATGAATCTCATTTGATGTGAGCCAATGTTCAAATGCAAATAATTTTGATATGGCACATCGTAGGTCCTGGGAGATGTCATGGTTCACACAAACATGCATGAGCAAAGAATAATGACACTACAAAATAGACACACGCATAATTAATTTCTATAAAATTGTGAGTGCATAGAATATTTTTACCCACATTATAGAAGAAGAATCATGTATTCAACATACATACCCTTAGAAGGTTCAGATGTTCATGTGATTTCAAACCGGACAAATTCCCTTCTATAGTGAAGCAACATCATAGAGTCAACCCGTATAAAGAAGGTGTCTTCACACCCAATATAACATCCTTCACCATAGAAAGATGGTCTTTCTTCAAAATACATAGGACATCATCTTTAAAAAACAAAGAGGGAATATCCTCTCCTTTAGTTTCTTTTCTTAGCCAATGTCTCTTTTTAGTGTTTGGATCAATAAGATCTCTCCCAACAACCAATGTCTCACTTTCTTTCAATGATATATGCCTCCATAAGGAAGATGAAATATTTTTTAATATATGCATGAGATATAGTAAGTGGCCAATCTTAAGATGATCCCAATATGGATGATCATAAAATACATATTTTCTTTTAATCCCAATGGGAATTTTCTCAACATAGGAGTCAAAACATTCAAGATCATCTAACTTAGGTTTCCCATTTGAATCAAATAATTATATCATTTCCTTCTCCTTCCTTGTGTCATATGCCCTAATCCAATATGTCAGTGTCATTATTTCAAGTCTCTAGGTTCTCTTTGTTTTACCATTGAAAGAATATGAAACTCTTCTATAAGGATGGTCTTCTGTGAGGAATACCCTCACACAGTCGTACATTGGAATTCATAGGCGGTTGGACCACCTAGCCTTTATAGAAGTTTGACAACATTTACATCCATGATATGCTTTTGTTACAAAACCTACGATGTTATTGCATACAGCGAAAGTTAGTGTCAAAAATATAGTTGCATCAAATTAAGTATGTCAAATAACATTACAAATATAAACAAATAAATCAGCATGCTTATCAGAAAAAATCCTAGTCCTGGATAGTCATGTGTGGTGTACGCACATATGCCATATAACATAAAATACCTATCCATTAGAATGGGTCTTGATATATCATATACATGTATCCCTTCCCATAATTTCTTAAATTCATCGATGAGTGGTTGGAGGTAGACATCCATTATCTTCACTTGTCTTCTATATAGGACTATAAGAGACAATATAAGATGTTCATTCTTCATGGAAAACCATGGGGGAATATTGTTATCGATCACTACCATTGGCCAAACAAAATAGTTGGTGTTTTGGAGGGAATATGGGTTAACTCCATCCATGGCTATGCTCAATCATAGGCTTCATACTTCATCCTTGAATTTATCATTCCATGTATCCTCTATATGATTCATGGATATTGAATATGTTAGTATTCACATAACTCATGGCTCACTTGTATGTGAGAAATGCCACCCTTGAAACATGGCTAAGTGTTTGCAATAAAATATCCTTTGAATCCTTGGAATTATAAGCATGTGCATCAATATCTTATGAGGAGGACCATGTGCCTTACCCTCTTTTTTTATATTTTTGGTACCTATCATGCCCACATTATGGAAATATATCTTTGTTTGAATATTCATTTTTGTATAGAATACAAGCATTTGAACATGTGTGGTATGATATATACTCAACACCCAATATTTTCTACATTTTCTTTGTCTCTACGCAACTATCAAGAAAAGAATTATCTCTCAGAAGTACCTTATCTTTGAGTAACCTGCAATTAGAGGGAAATATAAATGTACACTATCATTAAGCATGCATAAAATAAACCATTTTATTCATTCATTGTATCACAATATTCCTTTAAAAAATAGAGGACTTAATGGTTAGTTACCTCAAAAGTGTTGAGAAATGTGTGTCTAGCATACCATACATTGCTTTCAAGTTGTACAGTAACATTGTTTTCGCTAGTTGGGTAGACCTTGACCCATGTCCAAAGAGAGGGGTGGTGGAAGCATATTTCAGGCTTTCAAAGAAGGTATCAACATTATTAGCGTCATCCCCTAGTTCATTTTGTTGGAATGAATGTAAAACAATTCCCTCCATGTCTTGGGTATCCCATATTCATTTTGTATAGAATATAAGCATTTGAACATGTGTATGATATATACTAACACCAATATTTCTTACATTTCTTTGTCTCAATTTAACTATCAAGAAAGAATTCATCTCTCACGTATACCTCATCTTTGAGTAACCTGCAATTAGAGGGAAATATAAATGTACACTATCATTAAGCATGCATAAAATAAACCATTTTATCTTAGTCCAATAGTATCACAAGATTCCTTAAAAAAAATAGAGGACTTAATGGTTAGTTACCTCAAAAGTGTTGAGAAATGTGTGTCTAGCATACCATACATTGCTTCTGGGTTGTACAATAACATTTTTGTCCCTAACTGGGTAGACCTCGACCCATGTCCAAAGAGAGGGTGGTGTTACACTTCAGCTTCAAAGAAGGTATCTACGACATCAACGTCATCCCCAGTTCATTTTGTTGGAATACAGGAATGTAAAACAACCTCCATGTCTTGGGTATCCCATAAGAAATCATCCACAACAACCTCTATACCATTGCCTTCATCCCCAACATGTGAAGAACTAGTATTACTATAGAGGTTTTGAATTGGTGACTCAAGACACAGTGGGAATTGAATAGGTGTTTGATTCAACCATGCCAGTATAAGCTCTCTCCTGATTTGTGCCTGCTTATTAGAAATCTCACACTTGACATCATAGTGGAGTGTAATGGTAGATGGTACACAAGTCATTCACTCATCAAAATCTTGATTGTAAAAAATATTGAACAATACATCAATAATAATTATTAGCACAATTCATTTTACTGTTCAAAACATTATACCAAAAACACATAGGGGAAGTTTTATGCAGGAAAACAACACCCTCCTCCTTTATTTTCCTTGAAAAGCAAAGGGTCCCCTTATTAATTTTGGAAATGTCTTTGATTTGCTTTTGGTTTTATTGTTATGAATTTCTAGTGTTTTTTTTTTTATGTATTGTTTGTCCTTTTGATGTTTCCGTCATCTTCCTCTCTTCTAGATATTTCCATTGATATATGGTTTTCATGGTTTGATGGTGATCTAATGCTACTAGATACACTTTTCCTCACAATCGTGATTGTTACATTATGGAGACTTGTTGTTTTTTCATGGGTAATTATTGCACAAAGTCCTTATTCTTTTTATAGCTAAACCCTATCTTAAACTACTAAAATAAATACTACTCTCGATTAATATACTCCAAAAATAGAATTGTTCTTTGAGAGGAGATATTTTAATGCAAGTCTTAATATTATGTACATATTAGAAATTATTATAAAATTTATTAGAATTGAATATATTCTAAATAAGTCAAGTGAATTCAAATAAAAATATAATGAATCACTATCCTATCCACGTAAATTATTTTAATAATACATGAGTAAAGTTTTTCATTAAGTTCACTATAATCTCTTCTATCCTTTTGTGGTTTTGAGAATTGAATTTTATATAGGAAAATATAAGACATTTTTTGTTGTTTTGTAACATCCCTCTCTACTGAGCATACTACTATTGACTTATTCTTTGAGGACACTTGCTTGCAAGTGATCTGGGTATGGAACACTATGATTTCATTCAGATTTTGGGTTATATATGATGATGTTGAGGTGTTATAGTTGCTTGATCTTATTGATGTATATATATATATATATGTTTGTTGACATGTTCTTTGAAAAGTCTTCTTGAGTGTGCAGGGCTCATGACAGGTTACGGATGCTAGTGGAATCAAAGGGCTTCCTTGGACTCTGGATTGAGTCAGGGAGTGAATTGTATTGTTTGAGTATTTTATTATTATTCACCTATGATGTATGATAGATTTTAGGATGATTTATATATATGGATTTTGACATTGTTTTTGTTATTGGATGCAGGCTTGACGATGCTTACTAATCTGACTCACATAAGAAGTAAAGGTACCTTGCACAAAAAACCATATTTTGAGGGAAAGGGCTGGAAATGTCCCTGTCATAGCCTACTAGCACTCTCGTTGTGGCTAGAACTGTAGATTAATGATTACCTAGTTAGGTGGTCCACGATGTCGTGAGGGTAGACAAAGCTAGTCTCTCACATGGATTTATAAGGGGCATGCAATAAGTCGGGGTCATTGTTACTTAGAAGACCTTAGTCTCTCGTAAGGTCGACCGAATGTTGTTTACTCCAAGGGGCTGGAAAAAATTCCAAAAACAAGTCAACACGAGTGGCACCCTTGGAGAATGAGTTTCATCTTGAAGGGCACATCGCACAATTGAAACCTGAGTCAATAAACATAGGTGGCCTAGAAAACACTAGAATGATTTGACCTTGAAGGATTAAAATAATTAATTAAACAATAGAGCATTAATTATTAAAGCAAACCACGAATTTTAATAAAGGGGCTAATTGAATTGTGGCATGAGTAAACATGTGAAGGAAATCAATAATTAGGAAATAGAAAGTAAGAACCTAAAGAATTGATAAAATACACAAGGGTGCATGAAATTGTTAAAAAAAGAAATTATTGTTTAAAAATAATTAGAGAGAACTAGTTGTGCATAGAATATAATTTGAGTCAACCAACCCTAGCCTAACTAAGAAGACTCATAATCCAACCCTAACTAAAACCTAGTTAGGAGACACCCCTAGCCTAACTAAGAAGACTCATAATCCAACCCTAACTAAAACCTAGTTAGGAGACACCCATTAATTAAGGGGATTGGGGAAACTAAGAGATAACTAAGAGAAAGTTTAGGAACACATGGGGAAATGTGAGGAAAGGTGGATTTTAAAGAAAAAATAAATAAAAGAGAAATTACTTGTGAAACCTGGGGAGAATGTGACACATATAGTGGATGAATAATCCTTGAACTGAATTTCTAAAAAATAATGAATTATGCATGAGGTACAAATGTCCATGAGAGGGAATTCTATAAAGAAAGGGACATAGAAGAGAAGGGGATTAGACCCTGGGGAAGGCATTGTTATGCTATTGAATTTTATATTGACTTTGTTTTTACTTGTGAGAATTGGGACTCCAGGCTTGTGAAAATAGTGGAAGCTCTTCCTTTCCAGGAAATTTTAGAAGCTATTTATTTCCATTTTTTGTGTGCTTGGCCCCTTTGCGGCTTGGGGGGATAAGGGGGAAGAATAGTACCCATAGCGTTGGATGGGAGGTACCAGTGAAGTCTCTATGATTAGAAAGTGAAGGATGGAGTGCAATACTTGAAGAAATATTCATTACGAAATGCTCATTGGTTCTGGTATTTTTATGTTCTAAATCTTATTCATAATATTAGTGTAGTAGTATGTTAGACGGATATAGACTGAGAGGGAAACTGTAGAATAAATGGAAATCCCGAAGAACAATGTCTATAATTACTGTCAACAAATTTTAGTTTGGAGTTTAAATTTATTTACTATTGATGTCAAGCGGATATTAACTACAGTGTTTATATTAAAAATTTGTTGTAGTTCTTGAAGTTTTCGTTCTCTAATTTGGGAAGGCTTGATCTTCATTGTGAAATCCGAATTTGTATTGTAATGGTATATTCTCTAAATTTGTATTTTATCTGTATTAAAGTAAAATGATCATAGTTTAGTTGAGATCATTTGAAATTAGGCAATGCCTTATTTGTTGTTAACCAAGGAGCTCATTTCAAATTTTTCATGAGTTTCTTGTTGAAAATTAATTTAAATACAAACCATTTCTTATGATGAATTCTCTGTTTAAATGAACACTAGATCTGAAGTTATGACTTCCTGATTAAGTTAACAATATTTATTTTCTGTAGAAAGCTAAATCCTCGATGAAATTTTTGTTAAATCCAAATTTAGTGTTATCTCTGTTGAATCTTGGTTAATCTGAAGACTTTAGTAGCGAGGGACCCCTGGAATTTTTTTATATCAATCTAAATGGGTGGGATCGTGTGATGCCCATGCAAGGGTTTCCAAGAGTTTTTATTTACTTGTATTCCAGGGCATTAAACCCATTTTTCTAAAACCTAGCTATTCTTAGGACCAGGAGCCAGAACCTAGTGCTAATCCAAAGGGGAGTTATTCAGGGCTACAGACCTCCGGCACTCCGGAGGTGTCTTGAGATCAACCCTTCTTTTCTACAGGAGTTCTAATATGATGAATATGATCTTGAGTTGTGTTGACCGATAGTTGTGGGTTAACCCTACCCCATATTTATTTTCAAATTTTTGTAATCTAGTCTAACGATTGGCGCACTTTTCCACTACACGATTTTTCTACGATGGAGATCCACTCCGGAGTTCGGAACTCTGGGAGTTTCACCTTTTTGTAACCATCAATGCATTTCCTTGAGAGTGTCAAATTGTCAACCCTCCGAAGGACTCATACTTGAAGATCTAATGATCTTGGATGTTCTCCATATATACGAATCTCCTTTACTCTAGAAGTTCAGAACGTCAGGGTCTTCGCAACCTTAACTATTACCTTTAACTTAGCCGAAGAGACAAATATTTTTTAAATCAAAGATCAACGATCCCTATACGTTGCTCTAATCTATAGCTAGAAATGACTTCGAAGATCTGACTCCTCGTAGAACTGTGTTTACTTTGGATTCAAATATCTCGGAGTGACATACTCCGAGAGTGGTGTGGTTGTTGATGTCACTATCGAAGTGGAACTCGCTGAGTGGTTTCCATGTGTCACCTTGATTCATAACTTTTGTACCTAAAAGTTCCAACTAGACCTTAACACTTGTCACTATCTAATTGTGCCACG